>JACXGJ010001209.1:0-90396 GCA_016801105.1 Esox niger
TGTACGAGATTTGGTTCCACGCACTATGGCCAACAGAACTTACAGCGACATCAAGCGGACATCAACAAGAATACAAAAAATGGGGTAAATACAAAACAATCTTATCTTGCTAAATGTACTTATTCACACATGAAGCGAGAAAAGGAGTTATTCACCTGTCTTGTGTCGATCTGTGTACCGTAAAGAGCATGGGGTTAAGAAAGAAAACCAGAGAAATGTCTGAGGTGAGACTCAGGATTGTATCCAAACATGGAAAATCTCAAGGCTGCAACTATAGAAGTCTATCTCCAGAGACTTTTATGTTCATGTTTCCACTGTACGTAATGTCATGTAATGTTATCAAGACATTTAAGTCATACTGCTTTGCCCAACCTCCTTGCAAGTGAAAACGTGATGGAAGATTGCAGTGAAGGATTGTGAGGAAATCATCTCCATCAGCTGCCACACAGATTCAAGCTGACCCTGATACACAAGGTACTATAGTTTCAACTAATGTCAGAAGTCACCAACTCTGTAAAAGAGGGATGTATGGAAGGACATCAATGTTGAGAGAGAATCCTGGTTGACATTTGAGCCCAAATTAGATATTTTTGGTAAAGCACAACATCTTTAAGTTGTCTGAAAACAAAATGAAGCCCTAAATCAAAAGGGCACCTTCCCCATTACCATAGAGGAGGTTCAGCAGTGTTTTGGGGTTGCTTTTCGGCCTCTGGCATTGGGTGCCTTGAACATGTGCATAGCAACATGAAAATGAGCAGAATAACAAGGCATTTTGGAATGCAGTGTTGAACCCAACGCCAGAAAGCAGGCTCTCCGTAGTAGTTCTTCCAGAAGAAAATGACCCCAATCACATTTCAAAAGCATGAATAGTAAAAGACAAAACGCAACAGTGTTCTGAAGTCGCCAGCTATGAAACTGTGAAGAAATATGAAAACAACAGATGGGAGGTACCCTTCAAACCTGGGAGGATTGGTCCAGTTTGCCCAACAAGAGTGGGACAAACTGCCAGTACTTAGAGAAGAGTTCAGCTGTGAAGAAATCTGTAAAGGAGACACAGCTGAAGAGGATGGAAGAGAGGCCAAGTCAAATTAGAAGAAATGCCTCATCCGTCTGTGCTATGTTGCTGGGGTTTGTGTCTTCTTGATTTAATCTTTATTCTTTGTGGCCCTGGGGGGTTCAAACGGTGTGAGTCGCTGCCTCCCATACACATATACCTGTGGATGGATCTGTGTCTGTCCAAATGCTGTTTTCAGTAAAAAAGGACACTACCTTCCCCCACTGTCTCTTAAATTTTCCTTTCATCCTTTTCTTTGGTCTTCAGTGTTTAATTAATTTTTAAAAAATTATGAAAGTGTAATGAATCTAAGGGCCTTAGGATACAATGAATATTTTGTGTTTTCTGTAAGGTTTTCCGTCATGGTTCTTCAGGACTTCCAGTGCCTACATGAAGTCACCATACAACACATCAAACCTTGTTTGTCAAGTTCGTCACATGACTTCCTAGTTGCTGCTCAGGGTGTAAGGACTCCTCACACATGTATAAGACAGTCTAGGGGCCGGTGGTTATAGGACGGCCACCCAAAGGAGATGTGCAGTAACCTTCCACCGGGAGCTGTTTGTTTAAATCACTTGCCAAAGAAAAAAAACAAAATATTCTTCTTAAATTCTTGGCTCATGATTTTGATCAAGCAACCTTTAGGTTCCTGGTCAGATACTTTAACTGCTAAGCTATCTGCTACCCATCAGACACTGCTGGTGGCGTCAAACTTTCAAAGTTATAATATAGAATTGCCAGATGTTGAAGATTTATTTGTACATTTGAACACTGCTTGAACAAGCTTGTGACATTTTGGAGGATTAATGAAGAACACTTCGCAGTGCTCACACACGGCTGTGTTCATTAGACAAAAAACGGTTGAGGTAGTACCTGAGACAAGTAGGACCACTTGTTTCCAGTTCAAAATGTTTTGCTACACAGTGCCCTCATGAACACCATGCAGATACTAATGAGATGCCAAGGGATAAAGCAAGCAGAAACAGTTTTAGCCTCACCAGTAACTCCTCGGAAACAACCAATCAGGGCGGACCTACCTCTTCACCTCCCACACCCATATCCACTTCATAATTCCCATCATCCATCCGTCCTACAATCTACCCTCCGGGAAGAAAGAAACCATTCCACTGCTTTTCTTACTGAGCCAGGAAGGAAGTTCATCTGTGGTCACACAGCCCTAGTTATCGCTTAATATTGTTGTGGCATTGAAGGCACATTGTCGAGGTAAGTGCTATTCACTACACTGAACCGTATACCATCAGTTTTGCTGTTGGTGCGCACCCATTCTGTTGCCTGGTTATGTTGTCTTATGCTTGATTTTTTTTAAACATAAGACAATGCTCAGCACACAGTGGTTTTGTAAATGTGATTTCTGAATGCATCGTTTAGGACCCTTAAACTCCACTCTGAACCTCAAAGCCAGTCCTGTGTGTTCTTTCATTCTAATAAGGGACTTATTTACATCTGGGACACCTGGTCGGTGACATTAATGAGGTAGAACAGAAAACCAGCACACTTTGGACTTTGTGGGGTAAGTATTGTAAGTACCCCTGGTCTCGGAACATCTTTTATTATGTTGTTCCATCAGGTAGGTGTTGGAGACCTGTTTTGCTACATTTCGCTTCTCTAAGTGTGTTGGGATGTAAGACTGAAGAGAGTTGGTCATGCGTCTGTCTATCACCCAGGGAACAAGTCCAGTGGCGATGGCAGCAGCGGCCCGCAGACGTCATGGCAACATGCCCCAAAGACAGGCAACTATATTGCCACGGGGATACCAGCGCTCCGTGGCCAAACAGGTGACAGCAACAGCTCCAGAGAGACCCACCCTTGGGACACCCAGGACTACTGGCCCAAACCTGGTAACCACAGCAGGGGGTATTCAGACCCACAACACAGCCAGTCATACAGAACACACCAACCTGTGTGTATGTGTGTGAGAGTCCGTGAGTATAAATAAGTGATAGAAAGGAGCAAGAGGGGAATATCAAGATGAGACATGGAGAAAAGGAATGAAAACTATCGCATCTTTATTATTCGTTTTTCAGACATAATTACAGCAATGAAGTTGACAGGAATTGGAAGCGTTGGAGTTTTTTCCTCTTATAACACATGTACGACTTTGACTTTGTGTAGCTTGGAAGGCGTAAGCTCAGTGGGATCGAAATGGGGCCAGGTTGGACGTTTCTCTGCAAAGCCAAGACGTCTCCCTCACACCCTCAGCCACCACACTACCATCCTGCCCCACCCAGCACTCCTTCCACAGTCTACCAGATGGAGCCGGACATACAAAGTTCTTACAAACACATCAATTACATAAAGGAATTGAATACAATAGTATTCCAGATGTGCTGGTATGAAAAATCCACATTTCTCCTCAGGAAGGGTCCGTAGTGAGAAGAACAAAGGAGCTGATGGAAAAGATAGAACCACAGCAGCTACACTTGAAAGATTTCGGTAGGCCAAGTCTATTTCCAAAGTTAACATGTGGTGACTGCTCAGGAAAAGGCCATATGAAAGTGACAGCTAATCTGCTAGCAGTGAGACCTGCTTGAAACAAGCAAATTCAAATAACTACAAAGCAGTGTTACATTGTAGCATATTCATATTTAAAAAAAGACCTGGACTAAGCCCACTTTCCTTTTCCTCAGAATCCACCCAGAGGCACAGAGGATTCTGGGTAGTTCCTGCATAGCCACAGTGCGTCTGGAGCGTCTAAGGATCAGAATGGACCCAGGACAGTCAGTTTCCCTGTCCGTGATTCAGCCCTGGGTGTCTTTGGGGATGTCAAAGCTGCAGACCCTGGATTCTGCAACCTCTCCGCCCCGTGTCGTGACCCCGGAAAACCAAGTCCAACAGGTACAAATCACTAAACATGGATGTCCACCTGCCACCAAGCCACTTGGGCAGCACCACTGTTGACTTACTATTCTGAAGCAGTTATCTATTTGGGACTGCCTCTAGTCAGCAGGAGGGGTTGATAGGAGGTGTGCGTGCAATAAGTAGGAATTAGCCACTTCAAAATTATCTTTAGTATTTTATTTGGATTCCCGTTTGTTCCTGCCTAGCTGCTCTTCATTCCAAACCACCTTAATCCTGTCAGGGGTGTTTCAGAGCCACAATCCATTATACTGAACGCCATGGCTGATGAAGTCCTGGTTCCCAACACATTTTGTCATGATTTAATATGGTTATCTAAGTACAGTAGTGCTTTTAAATGTCCTCTAATGCAGAAGACAAATGTTTAAATCCTGACACAGGGCAGGCTGTCAATGAATGTTTCTCAAGTTTGAATTCAGCCACCTGCAATCAAACTAGGTTGGAGAGAATACATGCCACGAAAGTTTGAAACGATTTGCCTCAATGCAACAAAAAATATTTCCCTGTTCTTGCGTATCGTCATGCGTTTATGAGCAAATTCTCCTGTTTGTCCTCTAAAGACAATGTGCAGGCAGGATATGGAACAGAGTTCAGAGGACAGAGAAGACTCATCCGGGCCAGGCCCAGGGGTAGGGGAGACGGGACCAACACAAACACAGGACTGGACTGAACCGCTACAGCTTCAGGAGAGACCTGCATCGCCATCACCCCCTGCAGAACCAGGCCAAGAGTCACCAGAACTGGAATCAGATTCCTGTGTTGAACATAAATCTGATTCCGAGCCAGAGCCTGAATGGGATCGATGTCTGAAATCCAGATCTGATTCAAATTCACTGGAAAAACAATCAGACCTGGAGCAAGAACCAAAGCCAGACCTGAATCTCTCAATGGAGTCGGAACCAAAGTCTGAATGTGAGAAAACTGTGAAACTTGAGTGTGAACCAGAGGGTGAGGGAGGTGAGGCTTGCAGTGCGGGTCACTGGGTATCTATTGATGAGTCTGGAGCGTCAGAGGAGCAGCATCGGAGGGAGGCGGGTCCTGCAGGGATGGACAGTGAGGATTTCTGCGCTGTGTGTTTGAACGGGGGCGACCTGCTGTGCTGTGACGGCTGCCCCAAGGTCTACCACCTATCCTGCCACATACCGCCCCTGTTCAGCTCCCCACTGTACGTACCGCCATCTCATTTTCAATCTGTCGCAATGTGAATGCCTAGTGGGTTCTCTTTGCTGATGTTGTTCACTGAGCTGTGATATCAGTTACATAACCATTAACCAAACCGACATTTCATTCTCAAAAGCCTATGGATTGGAGGATAAATTCTGTGAGAATCAATTCGATCCCTCTGTCCAACAGGGGTGACTGGGTTTGCACGTTGTGTCGGAGTGACCAAGACCCCGGAGTGGAATATGACTGTGAGAGCGTGCCGTCCACCACAGACCCACGTGGGGCCATCACACCATACACACTGTCTAGTCTGAACCAGAGGGTGGGTGATGGTCACGCTTCCGGGATTATACCTGTAGGCCATGACGGTTTCAGTACATTATGTTCATGTCATATGGCCACCAAATGTGTGAGAACATTGATTTTAAACGCATTACCAATATGATTAGGCATTTAATGAGTTGAGATATGGCTAGCTTTCAGGGATTAAGGACTATTGCGTTGTATGGAGGTGACTAGTCAGGTTCACTAGAACCTACATTTCATCTGCATCTCTTCCTCTGCAGAGGTGCGAGAAGCTGACTCTTCTGCTGTCCACTCACATTCTCAGCACACCGTTCCAGGAGCCTGTCAGCCAACTGGTAATAAGTCACCAGATTCATTTGTATGGAATAATGTGCATTCAATCTCTATATGTTGTCTACTTCTAGCAGCACAAATTAATAAAATCAAATAAAAATAACAATTCTTAGCAAATACACTGAACAAAATTATGAATGCAATACTTTTGTTTTTGCTCCCGTTCATCATGAGCTGAACTCACAGGTTTGGCATATCAAGATGCTGATCAGACAGCATGAGTATTGCACAGGTGTGCTTTAGGCTGGCCACAATAAAAGGCCACTCGAAAACGTGCAGTTCCATCACACAGCACAATGCCACAGAAGTTGCAAGTTTTGAGGGAGTGTGCAATTGGCATGCTGACTGCAGGAATGTCCACCAGAGCTGATGCCCGTGAATTGAATGTTCATTTATCTACCATAAGCCATCTCCAAAGGTGTTTCAGAGTATTTGGCAGTACATTCAGTGGCCAGCCTAAGGCACATCTGGGCAATACCCATGCTGTCTGATCAGCATCTTGATATGCCACACCTGTGAAGTGGGAAGATTATCTCGGCAAAGCAGAAGTGCTCACTAACACAGATTTAGACAGATTTGTGAACAATATTTGAGAGAAATAGGCCTTTTGTGTATGGGATTCTGATTTTGATACTAATGCAAAAATTATCCGCCGATTCATCTCATCGGTTATCATTTCAGTAACAAATTCAGCTCAGAGAGTATTGCATGCTTTGAGTTTGGAAGAGGGGAGATTATGTAATATGAGATTTTAAAGTAATATTGGCTCTGTGATTGGACATCAGGCTCGTCATTATTACCAGATTATTAAGAGGCCCATGGACCTGTCAGTCATCAGGAGGAAGCTAGACCACCGGAACACTCTCCACTACTTCACAGCTGAACAGTTTGTAGACGACGTCCTGCTCATGTTCAAGAACTGTGCAACGTTCAATTATGTATGATAAACCATTTTGTTTTATGACCATGCAAGGTGCAAATGTAATATCCAGACAATTACAGGTGACATCTGACGTCTTGTCTTCTAGCCGGACTCAGAGGTTGCCAACGCAGGGCGTAACCTGGAGGTCTTTTTCCTGTCAAAGCTGAGGGAAGTGTTTCCCGATCAAGACTTCCCTATGCAGACCAAGGACAGAGTGGATAGGACCAGCGTCACCTGGCAGAACAGGAAAAGGAGGGACTACCAAAGGAAGAAGAAGAAGAGTCACTTCCTTGTTGGGAGAAGTAATTACTTCTGAAAAGGTGTCATTCTGTGGTAGTGTAGTGGTACAATCTAATATTCTTTGTCAGGACATGTCTGAATAAACAACAATCAGTGAAAGCATGCAAATGGGAAGGTGTTATTAGTCATTTGGGTTGTAGTCTTACACGGGTTGGATTACACATGCTCTGGAGCCTGTGTCGTCAATCCAAATATAATAATACCAGGAATGAACAGCAGAATGTGTAGAATTTCAGCTTTAAAACTGAATCTAATTCAGTAAGCAGCTTGGCATAATGCGTAGAATAGCAGGACATTAGAGCTAAAATGGCGATGGGTTCTTTTTTTCTAATGATAAAATGTGTTGAACAGCATTATAAAACTGAATTTATTTCTCTTCATCATAGTAAAATGTGTGGACAATCAAATGTACATTTTTACTTACATTTTTTACTAGTACCCGTGGGGGTCAATCTCTAGTAGTCTGTCAATATCTGTAGTGATTAAATGCCAGTTCAAGTTTTGTGTTTGAATAGTCATCAGCACAGGACACGTAGGAAAACTATGGAATAAGATGATTACTTCCATATATATATATATATATATATTTTTTTTTTTAATATAGTAGACACTACTTACTTACTATATCGTTTTTAGCAAAGCTTGTATTGACAGAGGGAGACAGGTAAAGTGGACTCACTGAGGTGAGGGGTGGAGGCGGGCACGGAACCCAAGTATCCAATAGGAAGCTATAAATGTGCATGGAGCGGTTCGTGCCATGGCTCAGCACATTCAACACCAATTATTTAGACAATCGTGATACCGTTCTTATTTTTAGTTTATCTTTTTTAATACAGAAAAATAACCTAGATCTCTTGGAGTTGAGCCCAGTATTAAATAAACAGTAATAAAACACAAACAGATACAGTACATATGAAATACATACATGTTAAGAAAATACATTCCGGTGAACTATGAAAAGGTAATTTATCAAACTTTCAATTGGCATATTGGCACCAGAACATCTAGCTTAAAGGTGCACTCCTATCACATGATCACCTCATTGAAAGTACAAAGCTTCTTCCTAAGCACACCTACACAGATGATTTCACCTTGTCTAAAAGGGACCTCACCTTGTCTAAGGCAGGTCATCACCAATAACAGTCCCAATGAAAATGGGGTTCGGGTGTGCAGCAAGTTGTTTGGGGTTAGGGGTGCAATGCCCCCCCAGGTATTTCTGCAAGCCATTAAATAAGTGGGGAGATTTGAATGAGTAGTCCCAGTGACAGTAGTCACTGGGACTACACAGTCCTAAAAGCACAGTTGTTTTGGTATAGATATTTCAGCAATACAGCCTTATGTACAAATAATACATAGGATACAGAATCAGCACCAGTAAATGTATTACAGACATATTATATACATACATAATTGCACTAAGTGAATGTGCACATCTGTTTGTGTAGGTTACTGTGTGTATGGGTGGTTGTGCGCCCTGTTGAGTTGTAAATTGCAGGTGGTCTGACCAGTCAGGTCTTCTGCAGTTGACTGTGTGAATCAATGTGAACACATTTAGAAAACTCAGTTATGGGATTCATTTTAAATTAGGGTATTTTGGTTTTTGGCCATGGGAGGACTGGGAGTCTCTGGACTTACTTAAACACAGTCACCTGGAAAACACAAATCTGATCAAACAATTCTAATGTCTAGATTTCCTAGGACATTAATCCTGGGACTCAAAGATTAGGATGACAACTAATCTACTTAATACAATTATGAATTAATTAAAAAAAATATATTTTACAATTTTCACAGAATTGCCATTCCAAAACAAAAAAGTACACTTTTAACCATAAGGCATTTTTACTCAAATATCTAAACTCAAATTACTGAAATGTTACTTATGACTTAAAATGTCATACCCCCGCCTCCACGATTACGCGGAGGCGGGTCCGCGCGTAAATGAGCCATTATCGCTCCGGCTCATCTCCCTCCCACACACCCGTTTCCACTCACCTCCTCCCCTGCAGTATATCTTCAGTTCACTGTCGTCTCTTCCCTGACGGATCATGGTTTATGCTAGCATACCTTTTCTCGCGAGTCCCACGCCTACGTACAGACTTCCCGTGTATTGACCTCCTGCCTGTCCCCGACGATTCTGCCTGCTCCCTGCCTTTACGTCAGCTGCACGACAGTGTTCTGGTCCCTCGCCTGTCTCCGACTACTCTGCCTGCTCCCTGCCTGTACTACTGTCGCCCGCTCGTGAATCACCCTTCCGCCTGTCCCGGACTACTCTAACCGCCACCCGTTGGTACCGCCGCCGTCAGCTACCGGCGGGTAGAGTAGTCGGGGACAGGGAAACAGAAATTCCATCTTGCTGTCTAAACTAGGTTGGACACCAATAGGAATTACCCACCCCTTTTCAGGCAAGTACAGGTAGGGTTGTACAATTCTGGTGAAGTTCCCAGGTTTTCCAGGAATCTAATTGGACACTGATTCGTTTGGAAATTCTCAGGAAATTTTTGGAAAGTTATAGAATTTTTACTGTTCTATGAAAAGCAAGGCTTGAAAATAAGGGATTATGGGATATGTAATGTAATGCATGTAGCATACTTTTGGTATGCCAAAATAAGTGGAGAAACTACTACAAAATGTGCTGTAATTTCTGAATGATTAATAAGTTATCGATGAAATATGGTCAAATTAAAGCTCACAGGCTGTCCAAAAATCTCACTAGCCAAATATTACTTGTTTTCTGTGTGTGTGTGTGTGTGTGTGTGTGTGTGTGTGTGTGTGTGTGTGTGTGTCATTTATTCATACCCTAATTAAAATCATAGCTTAATTTATTTACTGAATAAATTAGGCTATGTGTATATATACAATGCTAGAGTGCATTTGTTTGTGATTATCTACTGTTATCCATATATTACAGCACTGCAAGGAAGACACATGGTACAAGATAAGAACCGTTTTTAAAAGTCCATAATCTTTTGGGCAATACTCAGTAGAATGGAGTGGACTCTGAGATTTTATCAAGGAGAAGAAAGATACACTTAAGATACTTCAAGTTCCATGTAAACATCACAGGGATGCCGCAAAGAATTTTAGGCCCTACGAAGAGATTGCAATTTGGGCCCCCTCCCTCCCCTGGAAAGCCAAAGCCTTGGGAAGTCACTAATAACCTGTTCACACCACATTTTGACAAGTAATAATAATCAGTGTTATGTGATTAAGTCTGCAGAGTTTGAAAATATCCTTACTCTCTTCTATCACATCTTCATGCTCATTATCTGCTACAAGCACAGATCCTTCTACAAGCATGAAGCAAAAAGTTGTGTCAATCCAAGATGGTTATTAGCCTTTTAACCTGCTTATAGACTAACAGACAATACAACATGCTTGCTTTTAGTGTTGCTCTCTGTTAAAACTGCTACAAATGATTGCTTGATATAACTTTAAGTTACCAATATATACTGTGAGCACAATTATTAGGCACATTATATGCACATTATATGCACATTAAACTGCAAACCATATAAACTTGAATGATCATTGGATTGAATCATTTTCAAGTGATATTTATTTGTGTATTGAGGGTTTGGCAACAGTGAATAACACCTAATATCAAGGTGTGCATAATTATTAGGCAGCTTCATGACCACAGGTAAAATGGGCCAATAAAGAGATTTAACAGACATTGAAAATAAAAAAAATGTAAAATGCTTTTCAGACGGTTGCAACAATCTTTAAATTGCTAAACAATTGGGGACTGACCACAAGACAATCAAAGGTTTTGTTGCAAATAGTCAAATGGGGAGCAAAACATTTATTGAGAAAACGCAAATTAACTGCAAAAGAATTAAATGTGAAGCAACCAGGAACCCATTATCCTGCAGTACCATCATATTCCAGAACTGCAACCTACCTGTGTCCAGAAGTACAATGTATCGAGTGCTTAGAGACATGGCCACCACTGAATAATATTTGAAATGTACTGTATAGATTGGGCAAAGAAATACCCGAAGACAGATTTTTCAAAGGTTTTATGGACAGATGAAATGAGAACGATTCTTGACGGACACTAATGGGCACACGGCACCACTTCAGTCAGGCACCAGCCAGGTGGAGGAGGGGTACTGGTATGGGCTTGCTATCATTAAGGATTAGGTAGTTGGACCTTTTGGGGTTTAAGATGGACTGAAACTCAACTCCCAAACCTACTGCCCGTTTCTGGAAGATAGTTTCTTCATTCAGTGGTACAGGAAGATGTCCTCAGCATTCAAGAAGGCCATGAGCATCATGCAGTACAATGTTTCATCATATGCATCCAAGAACTCCACTGCTTGGCTAGCAAGCAAAGGCCTCAAAGAGAGCCTTGTGGCTCACCACTTGTTGCCTAATAATTCTGCACACTTGTGTATTCCCCTGAGAAAGATCAAAACTCACTTTTCCTTTCTTAAACATTCAGGTTTGAGGTTCAATTATATTTTGTTCAACAATAAAATTAATCTTGAGGAAAAATGATTTTCCAAAAAATTGTGCACGCCGTGTATGAGCTCTCCTTGTCTCACGTCCTCAGTGACACCATCAGGAGATAAATGAGGGACCTGCTGCTGCTCTGCTCTCAGACTGGTTCTTAAACTAAGTGGTTCATGATGTTAAGATGTTCTGGGTCATTTTGATATATTGTGTAGCCCCCCTTTTCCCACAAAAACAGCCCTGACCCGTCGAGGCATGGACTCCACTAGACCTCTGAAAGTGTGCTGTGGTGTCTGGCACCAAGACGTTAGCAGCAGATCCTTTAAGTCCTGTAAGATGTGAAGTAGGGCCTCCATGGATCGAACCTGCTTGTTTAGCACATCCCATAGATGCTCGATTGGATTGAGATCTGGGGAATTTTGAGGCCAAGCTTGCACCTTGTACTTGTTGTTGTGTTCCTCAAACAATTCCTGAAAAACTTTTGCTTTGTGGCCGAGCGCATTATCCTACTGAAACAGACCAATGCCATCAGGGAATACTGTTGCCATAGAAGGGTGCACATGGTCGGCAACAATACTCAGATAGATGGTACGTGTCAAAATAACATCCACATGAATGGCAGGACCCAAGGTTTCCCAGCAGAACATTGCCCTACGCATCACACAGCCTCCACCGGCTTGGCTTCTTCCCATAGTGCATCCTGGTGCCATGTGTTCTCCAGGTGAGGGACGCACCCGACCATCCACGTAATATAAATGAAAACATGATTCATCAGACCAGGCCACCTTCTTCCACTGCTCCTTGGTCCAGTTCTGATGCTCATGTGTTCATTGTAGACACTTTCGGAATTAGACAGGGGTCAACATGAGCACCCTGACTGGTCTGCGTCTACACAGCCCCATATGCAACAAACTGTGATGCACTGTGTGTTCTGACACCTTTCTATCAGTACCAGTATTATCTAATTCAGCAATTTCAGCTACAGTAGCTTGTCTGTTGGATCTGACCAAACAGGCCAGCCTTCGATCCCCACGTGCATCAGTGAGCCTTGGCTGCCCATGAACCTGTCGCCCGTTCTCCGCTTTTCCTTCCTCGGACCACTTTTGATAGGTACTGACCACAGCAGACCGGGAACACCCCACAGGGGCTGCAGTTTTGGAGATGCGCTGACCCAGTCATCTAGCCATCACAATTTGGCCCTTGTCAAAGTTGCTCAGAGCCTTACACGTGCCCATTTTCCCTGATTCTAACATATCAACTTTGAGGACAGAATGTTCACTTGCTGCCTAATATATCTCACCGCCTGACAGATGCTATGATAATGTGATTATCAGTGTTATTCACTTCAAGTGTTTGTGGTCATAATGTTATGGCTGATCGGTGTATTTATAATGTCATATGACCAGGCGTCGATCTTAAGTATTTTTTGGCACTATACAAACACTTCCACTAACACAGCAACATTCAAGTATTTTATAAGAATTTTTTTTCTATATATTTTCCGAGTATTCATGTTAAGTAAGTCTGTGCACAATATTATATATCCACCAGAATGAGAAATGTATTTGGTGTACTGAAAGTAGCCCAAGAATATCCAAGTGTAAATAGGCGACGTATAATTTTATCAGAGCTGATTTCACATAGGTGAAGGGTTTACTGCCTACCCTAGCTATCACAAAATAAGACGTAGGCAACACTATTTATTTATGAATTAACTGTGCTTTATAATCCTGTTTGGATGTATTTGGATGTTCATGCGTTCATACACACAACAGTTCTGGCACCTGCCTTTCTTCCCATATTAAATCAAAATTAGCACTGAAAGTTTGATGGGTTCTAAAATTTGCCCTGCCCAAAATGTAAACTACACCCCGTAGATGAGCACAGGGTGGGCAAGCTTCGTTTTCAGCCCTGCATATGACATTGTACCTATGATGATGATTAATTTATGATACTGATTAATTCATGTTATACAATGCAAATACACACCAAGATGGATTCCTGGTTTACTGCCTTTAATCGAAACAAACAACTGCTGATATTAGCTTAAACCATTCTTAAATTGTGCAAACTGTACAAACCTTTCTTTACAAATACATTTATTAGCAGTTGTTTTCCCGCTGTTTACTTTCTTTCTCCTTCTTTCTTTTCTATTTTGGTACACAGATTTCCTTTTCATGGGGAAAGACATGGCTATCTTAGTAGCAGTCATTTAGCTCAATTAGCTGAATTTAGAGACAAATCCTAGTGCAGAGGTTGACTAAACCAATGTGTGCCTTTTATAAGGGGTGAGCTTCGACAATTTTTGGGATACAATATTCAGTCACCACCAATTTATTCAGCCAATTTCAATTAAGTTATATGCACTAATGAAATATGCACTAATGAAATAATAGTTATATGCACTAATGAAATAAAAACACACAGTCAGTCTCTAACCTTTGAGTCCATGACTTTTTGTCTGAATTGAATATTGCACAAAAAATGTGCCGAGAATAAAGACTCTGCTATTTTTACTTTCATCCACCCTAAACCGTTAATACTGTTTTTGTTTTCCTAAGTTTGCTCATGCCAACACAGCAATGTAAACAGACCATTTTGAGGGCCAGGGTTACAATTTGAGGCTTTCTTTAGGATGCAGTCGGTGGCTTTTGCTTTTCCCCTTTCTAGCAGTTTCTTTCATGATAGCTATTAAATAAATAAATATATATATATAAATATTTACTACAACAAGGTTGTGTGGTTTTCCTCCCTTGCTATCTTAATACGAATGTACTAAATATTAGTTGCTCAGGATAAGAGCAACCACTACATTACTTTCAATTACCAAAATACACATTCAATTAAAATGTTTTTGAAGTCCAAAGCTCAAGCAAACAAAAAGTCAGGAAATAATTTTACTGCAATGCCAGTAATAATACATTTGGCTGGTTTTACTGTCCGTGAAAGTGTGATTAAGGATGATTAAATGGTTACTATTTGTGCCATATTTTGTGTGGTGAGAAACTGAGGGTTGTTGGGTTTGAATTCGACTCGGACTGAAATCAGAATAATTGAGGTTTGGGAATATGATTCAATGTGTTGATACAGAAATTTGACATAGTATTAAATCAGGACTTTGGCACCAGCATGGCCTTACCTAATTATATTAATTTATTGGATACAGGAGCTTCTTTGTTTGCAGTGATATATGCAAATAAAATACATTACAGCTAGTTAACAGAGATGATAGGGAGAAAAAAGAGGAGCTGCACATCAATGAAACTAGCAGGATAAAGTGTGACTTACATCACACAGCCAAAAAAGGCATAATGTACTCTGTGATCATAGACATAAGCGCACAAAAATGCAACCAAATATTTTCTCACTGACCTCAATTTTTCCAGTCTAGCAGAAGGAAAGAAAGACATGCAAAGGGACAAAACAGAGAGATGACTGAATGAGCAAAGAGAAAAGGGAAGAAAACAAAGAGGGTTGTAAAGAAGAGGAAAAAATAAGTGGTGAGTAAAAAAAGAAGGGGGTGCGTCTTCTGAGAATGAAGCAAAGGTTTTTGCCCCTATAGCATTTTAAGTGAAACAGCTCATTGAAGGGGCAGTCCACACTTTGTTGCTCTCAAGACCAAAGACATGGTAACATGCCAATGCTAACAAGCTAACCCAGGCACAGCACATAACTTGGCCTTTTGGAGACCAGAGTGTGCTAAAACTAGCTGGCTAACCTCAGCAGCACAGCACTTGAGCCTTAGTCTGACCAGAGTGTGCTAGCGTGCTAAAGATAACGGCTAACATCAACAGCACAGGACTAGACTTGAGTTCAGAGTGGGCTAGCCTACCAAACTAACCAACCTAAAAAGTACAGCAAAGGACTTGACCTGACTGAGACCAGAACAGAACAAAATCAAGTGCAACATGAACAACATCAAACTAGCCCTGCTGGGTAGCCAAGGCGCTGGGAAATCAGGTGAGCAATCCAACAGAGAGCAGAGAGATCTATAGGTCACATAGATCCACTCTTTCAGGGAGTGGGTTCTTAAGGAGTCCATATGTCAAGGGGGAAGCTAACAAACCTTATAAGACACATGATATTAACATCTGAATACACAGCATGTGGCAGCATGTTATTTAATTTTCATAATGTGTACCACAATGTCTGTATTTATTGATGACCCAGGTGTCAAGACCTTGGTGTGACAACATGTACTAAAGCGATAAAGGTACAAGGTGGTGTGGCATATGGCCAATGACCACACAGTTTTAATTAGTAATAAAATACTGGATACAGATGAAGAACCCTGTAAGCATTAAAAATGTCTGTGTACGTAGAATGAGATTAAATAGTTGAGTGGAGATGTATTAAATGCACACAAGGTCTTGCTTTTGACCAAACCCTTCTAAATTATAAAGGTGCAGGAGTGGACACCATCATTTCCACTGTAATGATGCTGAGGTTCATGACTTCAGTCCTTGTGTCTGGCGTAACGAATGAGCCAGAAAAGAGCAGTATCTTGAAGGAGTGTTTAATAGTAACCTCATTGGCAAGAGGTAAATATCATGACACAACTGTAAAGTTCACATAGAAAATAACAAAAGCCTGCCGTTGCTCCAGAGGGGAGACAATCACACACTAAGACAAAGGGAGCAGAGGGAACATAAATATGATGGGGATGGTGATTGGATGAGAATCAGGTGTGTGTAATTTATGAGACAGGCGAGAAGGATGATATGATGAACAGGGCGGTGGTTTCAGAAGGCCGGTAGAACGCCGAATCCTGCCCGAAACGGGGGAGGAAGAGGCAGCAGATGGCGCAGTCGTCACACCTTGGGCAAGTAACTGTGGTCCTCCTTGCCTAACGACAGGGACAACCATGGTTATTAGGTGCCTATCTGTCTTAATTTATGCACCAAATCATCTGAACCAGTCTGTGGGTGACGGAAAACTTGTGTGTTTTTAACACTAATAAGTAAATGGAGAGGAAGGCCATTTGGTTCTCATCATGCTGCAGGCTGAACATGGATGTCTATACTGGAATCCTTACGCGCCAAACGGAACCAACCCTCTGGGCTTTTACACTGAGCGAGCTCACTAGAAGTCAGTAGAGCGCATTGGTCAAGGGAACCATATTTGGTTACTAACCTCTCAGTTCATGACAATTGGTCCATTGAGCTGCCCTCTAGGAGACCCCTTCGCTAATTCGCAAGGAGGATTCGAACACAGTGGTTTCTTGACCCAGACTGTGAGACTGTGGCTTTATCGCTGAGCGTTTCAGGGGCCTTTTCAATTAATTGCTATAGTATACAAAATGGTGATATATACAATTAGATCAAAATCACGAGCATCAGAAAAAACACTTACGTTTAGATCGCAATTATTAAAAGACACAAAATGAAAAAGGACGGTGTGTTCTCTTTTAACAAAAAGACAATGGTGAGGGGAAGAGATGATGGAGAAGTTAAAATATTAAAATAAAAAAACAAACCCCTTTTATGGGGATGTGGCTTTTTCTTTAGGCCGTCCTTCTGTGGTGGTTTGAAGTTTTGGTGGCTGCTCTAGCACCCTCGATATCCTGGGCAATATCTTCCTCCACCTTGTTTTTCATAATTTCTCATTTTGGCCTCCGTCCAAGCTGCTTCCCGGGAGGCCTAAAATGCCTCCTCTGACGAGGTCCCAAAGACATTTGTAAGAGCTGGTAGCTTCTGGAATGTTCCAGAAGTTACAAACATCTCCTGTTCTGGGCGTTGGTGCAATGCTGATTTGAGGGGTGCAGACTCGTTCACCATTTAAGACAATGAATATCACTACAGTAACATGCTGATGAAGACAATTTAACTTTCAGGTTATAAGAACAAGTGGCTCATAAGAAATAGCTATTCCCTTTCAGTCAAGATACAGTTGTGCTCATAAGTTTGCATACCCTGGCAGAATTTGTGATATTTTGGCACTGATTTAAAAAATATTACATACCATGCAAAAAACTACCTTTTATTTAAGGATAGTGAACATATGTAGCCATTTATCATTACATAGTTGTTTGGCTCCTTTTTAAATCATAATGATAACAGAAATCACCCAATTAGCCGTGATCAAAAGTTGACTTACCTTTGAATATTTGGCCTTATTACAGACACACAAGGTGACACACACAGGTGAAAATGGCATTTAAAGGTGAATTTCCCAAACCTGTGGCTTTTTAAATTGCAATTAGTGTCTGTGTATAAGTAGTCGATGAGTTTGTAAGCTCTCACGTGGATGCACTGAGCAGGCTAGATACTGAGCCATGGGGAGCAGAAAATAACTGTCAAAAGGCCTGTGTAACAGGGTAATGGAACTTTATAAAGATGGAAAAGGATAGAAAAAGACATCAAAAGCCTTGCGAATGCCAATCAGTACTGTTCAACCACTTATTACAGTTTTTCTCAATTGCTAAAACACAATATCTGAAACCTTGCTTCTTTTCCTGAAAACATTAAACACAAAATGTCATCTTCAAGCACTATTTACAAAACCTGTGACTCCTCTCGCAAAATGAAACATTTGCCTCAAAACTGTTTTACCTGTGTTCAAAATCAAACACAGCTCTCAAATCATGAACAAAGTGATCAAAATGATATATACTCTCAAGCAGTCAGTAAACAAAACACAAAAAAAATTTAAACACAATTGTTCAAAACATACAGTTCTCAGGGAGAAGTACATTTTAATCTCACACACCCCCGAAATACAGTGAACAGAATACCATCCCCACAAGCATGGTGGTGGCTCACTGATGTTTCGGGGGGGTGTGATTTCTAAAGGCACAGGGAATCTTGTGAAACTGTATGTCAAAATTAATGCAGCATGTTATACTGAGCCACGGGGAGCCAAAAATGACTGTCAAAAGACCTGTGTAACACGATAATGGAACTTTATAAAGATGGAAAAGGATATAAAAAGATATGCAAAGCCTTGCAAATGCCAGTCAGTACTGTTCAATCACTTATTAAGAAGTGAAAATGTGGGGATCTCTTGGTACCAAGCCAAGGTCATGTAGACCAAGAAAGATTTCAGCCAAAACTGACAGAAGAATTGTTCAGGATACAAAGAAAACCCCACAGATAACCTCAGCAGAAATGCAGGCTGCTCTGGATAAAAACTGTGTGGTTGTTTCAAGGAGCACAATACAACAATGTTTTGGGGGGTGTTATTTCTATAGGCACGGGGACTCGTGTGAAAATTCATGGCAAAATTAATGCAGCATGTTATCAGAAAATACTGTCACTCAATTTGCATTTTTGTACATGAAAGCTATGCATGGGACGTTCTTGGACATTTCTGCACGACAATGACCCTAAACACAAGGCCAAGTTGACCCTCCAGTGGTAACAGCAGAATAAGATGAAGGTTCAGGAGTGGCCATCACAGTCTCCTGACCTTAATATCATCGAGCCACTCTGTGGAGATCTCAAACGTGCGGTTCATGCAAGACAACCAAAGACCTTGCATGACCTGGAGGCATTTGGCCAAGATGAATGGGCAGCTCTAACACCTGCAAGAATTCGGGGCCCCATAGACAACTATAACAAAAGACTGCACACTTTGGCAATAGCCCTCTTTTGTAATTGCCCCTTTCAGCATTGACGCTAAAAGGGTCAAAATATTAAGAACTAAGGGTATGCAGACTTTTGAACGACCTACAGTTGAATTTGAATCCCATAAGAAATAGTGTTTTGCCAGCTCATTCATGTTTTCATTACAAATGGTACATATATTACCAATTCTCCAAGGGTATGCAAAATTTCGAGCACAACTGTAACTCTGCTTCCCTTATAAATGTTCAGTATTGTTTCCCTGACACTTGTCATGTCACGTCTGGATTACTGCAGCCCACTCTTGGTGGGGCTCCCAGCATGTGCAACCAATCCTCCCCAACTCATTCAGAATGTAGCTGCATGCCTGGTGTTCAACCTTCCAGTACTCTCATTTCACCCCACTTTTTTTCGCAAACTACACTAGCTCCAATCCCCTTCAAGGCTATGGTTCTTGACTACGGAGCAACAAGAGGAGATTCTCCCAACATTCAGGCAATGCTCAAATTCGGGGCTCTTCGTTCAACCACCTCTGGGTTTTTAGCTCTTCCATCCCATCAGGCAGTAAAATGTAACTATACATTTTCAGGATTGATGTGCTATGTATTGTTTGCATGTTTGTAACTTTTTGGGCAGCACAATGCATTTTATTTCCGCTAAATATCTCAGTAAGTCATGGTATAAACAAACCACATTTTACATCTTTAAAATAGAGTAGTTTACACTCAGACAGCAAGGCAGGAAACTTGCCCCAATGTAGCTAGAGATTATTTGACTTTCATTTCTGGTCATCTAGCTATGGACGCTAGTCCTGCTTCACACTGCATTCCTTTATGGACAAAAAAAATGCCGGTTCGGCGATGCTTCAAAACCATCTCGGGATAACTTTTTGTGACTGCATTTAAAAGTCATAGTGTGCCCTTACAATCATGCCGTTAGTGAAGCCCATAGGAGGCACCACGGCCCATGTGTCTGTAAAAGGGTCTAGATGTCAAATAATGATTCATTGGGTTGAGTCTGGGCTAAATTCAGGTATTAGCAGGTATTAGTGACAAAATTAGCTTTTTGGGTGGCAACATGGTGTCCAGTATATAGGTGTTGATCCACTCCATTGGGAGCCCATAGCCCTGGGTCATATAATCTAGTTCACACTATAGCGAAACACATTATTATTACAATCCACCACCCCCCCATTTCTCCTTTTCTTATTTCATCACAGTCACCTGTATCCACCATACATTTCTCATTGCCACAACTCACAATAGTCTTGGGAGTGTTGAAGACTGGGGAAAGATTTCCTCACTGCCAGCCTCTCCAAGACATTTCTTTTCTCACACACTACTGTCCATAGCAGGATGTCAAGTGGGTCAACCTGATCGAGGGCATACTCACTCACCTGACAACCCCAGTTAGCTTTATGGACATCGGAGATGCCTGAGGGAGTTGCTAGAGTGGGATGCTCAACAGAATCCCTGCTGATCATGCCTCCCTAATCCCTGAAAATGAGCATCGCCTGTGGGGCTTCCCAGCTACAAGCCTACCAGTGTCTCAAACCTAGACTGTGGATGTCAACTAGGTGCAACAAAAGAGAGTCTCAGAATGATGAGCCATGTGAGAAGCAAAGCAGAAAGAAATTTGTGTTAGACAAGTTCCGGTTCAATATAAAGAATTGGTGCTCAAAATGCCGTAGTGGTGAACTCAAGGTTTGGCCTGAGAAAATGTATGCAGTCACTCCTGTAAATAATTCTCTTAGCATTTCTAAATGACCTACGTATAAATGTGAACCCCTCCTGGTTTCTAACTGTTGTCTTCCATTCTTGAATACGACCCTGGTATGCATATTAAATCAGGTAGGTGCTCCATTCTTCCTGACACCCTGCACTGCAGTGGTTTTGCCATCTGGCAGACTGGACGATGTGTCTCTGTATGGACCTATGAGTGTGTGTGTCTGTGTATATGTGTGTGTACATGTGGGTGTGTTTGAGAGAGAGGCAGTGAGAATGTTGGGGTATCTGTGTTCTTTGCTTTTGTTGATGCTTACCATGGTGTTTGAAAATGTTTATAGTTGGAGGGGTTCAAAATCCACTTCTTGTTTGGATCTTACTTGATGTGCACAGTTCAATTCCCATCTCTATCCTTCACCTTTGTGTCTCAATTTTATCTGTCACACTTTGATACATTTTCTAACAAAAATAAAATGTTGCTTGATTATTTGCTTTAAATTTATTCTGTTCACTTCCCAACTTTGCAGGTAGCATTCCTTTTTTCCTTTCTAGTAATGTACCTGAACTGACCTGTCGAACATACTTTGGTTATGGAAGAATTGGGTTAATGGGTTTAATAGTGCACATGTAAAAATGACAATGTCATTGTCAGAGATTTAACTGAATATCTCAACACTTACATTATTAAAAGGTTTGACTATATTTTGAGAGTCCTAGTGGTCAATCTGTAGATATTCTATAGACAATTATACTTCGAAAAAACTTTCAACAGATGTTGCATATCAATGTTTCTGTTGTTGAGCAACTGCTTGCAAATGTTAGCGTTAGGTTGAGAAGAAGGTTTAAGATAAGGGTTAGGATAAAGATTAAATTAAAGTAAAAGTTAGGGTGGGCAGTTAGTTGGTTAACATGTTACTGATTGTCAGTAGACAATCTGTAGAGCCTCTACAGACACTTCTGGGACATTCAGAATAAAGTGTTACCTAATCAGTTTCTTTTAAGCAATGATTTAATGCATTTGGAATGTGTGTAGATGTTTACAATTCCCCAAAAGCCTTGAATTATAGTGATTCTATGTCTGATCGTGCAAACAATAAGAGCTATGTATAGATAATCAAGTGTTTAGCTGGTGCATTTGTTGAACAATAACTGTTGCTATTTAATCATTGTCTGCGTGCATGAAAGCTTGCTTTGCTGCATGCGTGTGTATGAGCATGAGTGGATTGGAGCACTTCAACCAGAACTCAGTTAAAAATTAGCTTTAATTGAGACTGGCGGCTGTGGCCCCATAATTCATACAGTGAGTCATGTGCTTGGAGTCTGGAAGGGAGAAGAAGCAGAAATAACCAATTCCGTTTCCCAAATATGCTCATATCCCCAAACTAAACCCATCCAGGCCAAACCTTTCATGTGTGGGATTAGATTAAACACCTCAGGCTTTTAGCACCCTCACCGAGTTTGGGTCCCAAATCATCCGTCAATGTGCACTGTGATTGACCACGGGCCGTAGCGCCCTGTAGTGAACATTATACCGGCAACAGAAAGCCATTTAGGACACAGCCTCAAGGATCATATGAATGTCATTGTTCCTCCGCCACCTCACCAGACGGCGTGTAATGAACCAGCGCTTCATTTCTTCTTCATTCATTGGTTTCCCTGCAGCCATCCTCGTGCGGTTCCTCACCAAGCGATTCATCGGGGAGTACGGCTCCAACACCAGTAAGTGCTCCACACTGCCCTACATGCTGAGAAATGTTTTATTGTATAATATAATGTATGTATGTACAACATGTTTGGAAACCCATTTTGTTACAACAGCTCCCCCTTTACAACCAGCGGCCAGAAATGTCTGAAAACGTCCATCTTCAATGTACAGATTGTGGTTAACTCACTGGATTGTTATGGGTTCCTCTGTTCCAGATTCCCTGTATCATAAAAGGTTATCCATTGACGGTAGACAGCTGAATCTGGAGGTGTTCGACCCATGCTCTCAGGTACAACAGGTATCCACACATCACCAGACCAACACTGACACAGCATTGGGATAACATGGTTGCAACATCATTGTAATATTGTGCATCAATGATAAAGTAACTAAGTGTTGTCAGGTAATGTTAGACTATACACCGATTAGCCATAACGTTATGACCACTGACAAGTGAAGTGAATAACACTGATAATCTCGTTATCATAGCACCAGTCAGTGGGTGGCATATATTAGGCAGCAAGTGAACATTTTGTCCTCAAAGTTGATGTGTTAGAAGCGGGAAAAATGGGCAAGCGAAAGGATCTCAGCGACTATGACAAAGGGCAAATTGTGATGGCTAGATGACTGGGTCAGAGCATCTCCAAAACTACAGCCTTTGGGGTATTCCGGGTCTGCAGTTGTCAGTACCTTTCAGAAGTGGTCCAAGGAAGGGAAAGTGTTGACCCGGCAACAGGGTCCTAGGCAGCCACGGCTGATTGATGCACATGGGGAGCGAAGGCTGGCCTGTGTGGTCAGATCCAACAGACAAGCTACTGTAGCTGAAATTGCTGAATTAGATAATACTGGTACTGATAGAAAGGTGTCAGAACACACAATGAGTTCAAGATGTTGACTTGGCTTTCAAATACCCGAGATCTCAATCCAATCAAGCATCTGTAGGATGTGCTGGACAAACAGGTCTGATCCATGGAGGCCCCACCTCACAACTTACAGGATTTAAAGGATCTGCTGCTAACGTTTTGGTCCCTGATACCACAGCACACCTTCAGAGGTCTAGTGGATCTAGGCTGTTTTGGCAGCAAAAACTATATTAGGCAGGTGGTCATGAAATCATGGGTGATCAGTGTATCATATCTTTCAAAAACAGACACGCTCATAACATTAGGGCTATGTTGTGTTGCATACCCATTGCCTAGCACACCTCATGGACAATCCCCAGGTGCAATGTTTACCTTAACCAGGCAGGTGATTCATCCATACATTACCTAATGTTTTTACTCTGATGTAATGTATTTGTGTATCCTATGGCAGTGTGCTTTTGAAGAAAAATGACTGCATAAACTAATCTGTGCTTAGCTAACAATGCCAGAGACCTCAGATGCTTTTTTCTCTACTACAAAGTTCTGTATTCAAAGGCTGAGCCCCACAGGAAAAAAAAAACCATCCACTGTTCTTCTCTGCCAAGGTTCACTGTAAGCTAAGAGGAATACTGCAGTAACCTAAGATGCAGTGTTCTCTGGTTCAATCTTTTCACATTGTCCAACTCATTGAGCTAGCAGTGTTGTGTGTTGACAGGGCACAGAGGCCAGGTGTATCCTGGATGACCCGATGAACTGGGCTGATGGCTTTGTGGTAGTGTACAACATCAGTGTCCGAGCGTCCTTCACTGATGCTGAAAACATCCTGCATCAGATCCGAGAGACAAGGATGGAGAACTGCAAAGGGTGAGAGCTCGTCTGAATAGACAATTCCGTTTTTTATTATCTTAATGAGAGGCAAAACTATTTTAAGTCCATGTAATTGATCTGTTTTATTTTAGAATAAATTGTTAATCCACTTGCATTTTATTTTGGTTAATAGAGGAATGAGATTACAAAACATGCAGTAGACTATATGGGGTGAATGGCAACGTTTTAAATCCCAGGGTTCTAAACATATGCCTATGTTTTTTCATAGTCAAAGCGATGTTTATATCTAGTGCAAATGTTTACAGCATATATGAGGTATATATGAAAAAAAACTAAGAAACACACACCATTCACCACTTGGCAGATGAACATGTAAAGGAATAAAAAATTTAACTCTGCAAAAACAGAATATTTCTTATTTTAAGCTTAGAAAATTGGTCTTGCAGAAGAGCTTTAATTATAACAGATTAATGGCATGAAATCATAAAAGGGGTTATTATATTCTTTCCCTTTTCCCAAAACGAATCTATTAAATAACCCGCTAATGCTTGATAAAACCAACTCTAAGTATATAGACACTCACATTGATTCTCTAAATGAAATACATTGAAATATAAAATGTGCCTGTCTGTCTGTCTTTGCCCAGTGAGTTTGAGGTGCCAGTCTGCCTGGCGGGCAACAAGCAGGACCTGTGCCATGCCAGGCAGGTATGTGAAGAAGAGGGTCGCTCACTTGCACAGGAGAACTGTTGCCTCTTTCAGGGGGTTTCAGCAGCCAACAGCTACCAGGAGATTGCTAGCCTTTTTACTCAACTAATCCGAGACATGATGGAGCACCTGAAGTGCCAAGCAGACCGACGACGCCTCAGTGGCTCTAAATCCATGGCCAAACTAATCAAAAACGTCTTTGGCAAAAGAAGGAAGTCTGTGTGATTTCACCAGCTAAACCATCCTAGATGGACAGAGAGAATTCAAAGGACTCCCTAAGGACTACAGCTGGATTGAATAGTAAGGACAATGATGGTGGGAGTTCCGCAAATCCGCCTTGAAATTCCACAACTAGATTCACCATAAATGTCGAAATATACATGTGTAAATATTCTATAATAAATAACATATATTACAAAAGGATTGCATGTATTCTGTTAAAATGCAGTGCCCTCTGTTGGTATTTGGGCCTGGACACTATCTCTTCTTTTGGCTTTATACTGCAAGGGCTGGTTTTGTGAACAAAGGTTTAGCCTAGTCCTGGACTATAAAAGTTAGAATGGAAATCGCAAATTTGGAGGTTTGAAAGTGAGTTTTTACTTAGATTCTCTTTTGTTCAAGTATATATCTGTACTTATTCTTTCAGTGTTTAGAAAGGACAAGATCTTGTATACATAAACCCCTTGTTTCCGCCCTTCCAATCTGAGAGAATTGGCTTGACAGGAGTTTCTTGTTAGTCAGGTATGTTCCATCACATACTTTATGCTAAACAGAGTTGTCAAGTCGTGATATTAGACTTTGTCTTTGGTGTCTATTATTGTTGCTATTAAAATGACGACCAAGGCAGTGACAATGAAGAAGTCAAGAAACAACATGATGCAGAAAATATAGTCAAAACCATAGGCTTACCAAAAAAATGAATTTGGAAAGGGAGGAATTAAAAGAAAGGAAGCTCAGTGAGCTCAGCGATAACAAACGGCCTAGTAGCTCATGGAAAGACCGCAACAGATCACCAAAGTATGTTCATAATGAAGATAAAAAGCTTTATATCAGATCAGGATCCCTTTCCTAGATTTGGTGCAGAAGCTACAGTGGAATGTGCAGTCTGTTAGTTTAAGTATTAAAAACAGGACAGCCGTGTTACAGCACCTACAATAACCTGCAGAGTTCTGGACTGATAAAACAGAGATGAACAGGGAAGGAATGGCAAATGTGCAACATAACATCCACTTCATAAAATGATTTTTCTGTCGCAGATAGTAGCATCTTTCACACCTTAGAGCACAAGTTCAACCAGGTTCAAACCATTTCCCCAGACAGCCAAGTGTCTGAAGGTTTTCTCTCTTTGTCCTTGATTGATGATTTGGGTCTAATTAGTTAGGATCTCCCCTCAGGTGGTTGCATAGATCCCAGTTGGGCACACATTTAAAGGAAAACACGAAAAGCAGCCTACAGTAGCCTCTCTGTGGAATCGGTTTGACACCTGTGCCATAGACCATGTACGGAATACAACAACAGTATACTTAAGTAGCGATCCTGCTTCCTTGCGCTGAGTGATGAATTGGGAGGCAGCACAACAACAGTGCATGCAGCTACTGCATAATTGTTCATGCATCTATATGGTGATGATTCAGGTGTCCTCTTTGATAACAGTTGGTATCTAACATTGGTTCCAAATTGCATGAATAATAATATCGTCTAACTTCATGTGTGGTCCTGCCATGGAGCTCCCAGAAGGAAAAGGTCTTTTAGCTGACATTTAATGAAGGCACAAACCACAGCCACCTACACACCTTTAATGTACTGAAGTGACTCATCAGTACAATTAGCCTAATTGCGCTGTTCAGTGATTCTGTGAACAGACGAACCGTCATTGACTCAGTAGGCTATATATTCAGGACATTAGTATTGATTTCTGTCAAACTAAAGACATTATACTTTGCTGTCCTTTGAAAACCCATTTTAACTCATTAGACCTAAATGTAAATGGTACTTGGTGTCTTTAATATGCTGACTGTTTACTTGAGCGTATCCGGGGTGACCGGCATGTCTTTGCATACTTTGAAATCAGGTTACCGTCCATCCCTCTATCTCATTAGCGCTGTTGTAACTGAATTCTAGTTACACCGCACGGCAACTTTTCAGCTGCAGCCTCTGGTTCGAACCCAGCCGACTGCTATTTCAGCACACTCCTCTGTCTTCCCTGCGCTTCTCCATCATTAAAACATAGAATGCACCCAAATATATATTTGAATAATATACGGGTGGCTAAAGAAATTTGGCATGGTCCCTTACAAAACATATGCATTATTGAGAGCATTCTTTCTGTCTGTGTCATTGGTCTGATACTGCTCTGGCTTTGCCCTCAACCCATGGCTTTTCAGAGGGTGGTTCAGTCAGCCCAGCACATTGACAGTAGCACGCTGGATCCATTTACATCATAGTGTATCAGTTAAAAGTGTAGATCATTAAGGACCTGAGTGACTCAAGCTTCAGACTGTACACTCAGCTGTAACTACAGGTGCATTGATCGAATCCAGAGACAAAAAGGGTTAGAAAAAGCAGTCCCCACTAGTCAGCTACCTTCTCTGCATTTTACATAGCACCTCAACACGTATTTGCACACACACACACACACACTTTCCAATGTGCAATACATGTCTAGTTCAAATTACAGTAATGAGAGAAGTGCCCCGAGGGTAATTGGTGTCCTTGAAAAAGCTAATACTAAAAAAAACACGCACTCAGTCACAGGCAATGTGTGTATTGAATTATTGATTCAAAGAGGGGGAGGGGTCGCTAATAAGATCGGAGCATAATTACTTTATATAATTAGCACGCGCGGGGAGAACCGAGCACATTTTACAAAGCGCTGGCACCACTAGAGGCTGAAACCTGAGGGTGACCGTCTTTTGAAGCTCCTGATCCGAGGTTCCAAGTGGTTTGGCAATCTCAGAGCTATTAAATTGGAACCTACCATTTTGGTAGAGGAACAAGGAGGGACACTGATCCGCTGACACACTAAGACAATTTTTTTCACATGGCATTAGTACTTTCCAACCTGCCAACGAAAAGGCTGCAAATGGATAGAATAATGGTTGGTCATATTTGATATTGCTTTAAGCGTTCAATACTTACAAGTGGTGCTGAAAGGCTTTGATATTCACCTTCAAGATAATCGAAATAATTATCCCTCTGCGTCCGAGCGTTCAGGGGAGCCGTGAGCAGGATTTCGAAGCAGTGCGAAGATTTTTTCGAGCGGATGCTATGAACGATGGTATTTGACAAGGAGGAAAGTAAGTGTCAGATTTTCTGTTAACAATAACGTGTTAGGACGCCTGGAACTCTATGATTTCTATACGTTAGACATGTCTGCGAGGTGCCACTTATCATGCAGGCAATGAGACGTGAGTGAATAAGAATGTAAGGATTTCAGCAGCAAGAGCAAATGCCAAATCTTTAATGGGACTAAATTAAAAGTATAGCCAGAACTTCTATGACTAACTGAATATATCCGTGAAACATAACATTTAAGTATGATCTTTTATTTATGTTAAAATGATTAGCTTACGACGGTACCAGTCTGCCCATTTGAAATATGTCCCATTAGAAACCGGCTCTGTTGTCAAGACATTGAGACCAAATGCATTGTCCATAGATGGAATTACAGGAATTCATCCTCTTGAGGAAAGCAATAACTAATTAAACCCCAGAGTTCAATGTAAAGTTACAAACTATGGCCCTGTGTAACTCTGGAAAGTACATCATGAAAATGTGTCTGGAGTTGGGGACAGCAGCACAAGGTGTATTTCACATTTAAATCCCACTGCATTCTGTCTGCAGGCGTTTCCCTGGTGCCCCTTCAGTCCAAGGGGAAGCCTAGGGTCTGCGCTGGGTGCAACAGGAGGATCAGGGAGCGCTTTATGCTCCAGGCTCTGGACAGGTACTGGCATGAAGACTGTCTGAAGTGTGCCTGTTGTGACTGTCGCCTGGGTGAGCTGGGCTCCACCCTCTTTACCAGAGCAAACCTCATCCTCTGTCGCAAGGACTACCTCAGGTAAGAGCTTTAATACCAGGTCTGTTCATCAGGGCAACACCAGGATGAAAACAGACTGCAACATGGAGCAGATATAGGCTACTTGACCCAGTATGAAACCCACATTTCCCTTGCAGTCTTAAGATGTTTTAGTACGTTGGGTTACCCCAATGAACGTAATCAGTATTCTTGAAACTTTTAACGTGGCTCCATCTCCGTTAGACCGGGGATTGCATGCTCACTCCTGTGTACCCTGCTCAGAGCTTGCTGCAAAAAAATTGCCCGCACACATTTTCATTCCTGTCACTCATTTTTTCTAAGACTCGTGTGTGACATTCAGCTGGATTTGGTTGAAATGATGTTGCTCATTAGTAGCAGTACTTTTAGGGGGGGAACGCATTAGACAGTTAAATTGGCTAAATTGTCTCCTGTTTTTCCTGACCACACAACTACCAAGCAGAAAGCCTTTGAATGCCTGGATTAAAACCATGTGATTTATTTTAATTAGACCATTAGTGGAGAATTAGTATTCAGGCCTGTACCGTTCCATTGTAAAGAGAAATGCCAGGTGCATACCAAGACCCCATTAGCATATTGCCTTTGTTAGGCTTAATTAGGGCTGTTTGCTTTTACTCTTTAGTTTCCGACTTTTTATACATTCCGACCCAGCTCTGAGTGGATCCAAGTAGGACATCCAACTCCAACCCATATACAAAGTTCGTCTCAAGGTTAACTTGAAATGTTTGAAATCGCTTTTGTTAGGTTTTTAACTGAGATATAAAACGAGTACTCGTTTTATATCACCATGTAAACACTGTTTAAAGTAATTGACTGGGCCTCCAAAATCAGTGATCAAAATTTCACAGAAAATTGTGCACCTTATTTTCAAGTTTAGCTGCCATATTAGTTGATTTGGAATGGAATTTCTGTACACAAATACATTTATTGAAATCAAAGAATACCCCTCAAGATACCATGGACACTTAAAAGAATGACCTCTGGAGATACTTTGTTTAGTAAGAACCCCCCAACACAACATTTTTATTCTACTGCATTTCCTAATGAACACAACACACATAATTGCCTTGCTGCATCTATCTTTACCTCCATCTCTCTACCTTCAGGCTCTTTGGGATGACCGGGAACTGTGCGGCCTGCAGTAAGATCATCCCGGCCTTTGAGATGGTGATGAGAGCCAGGGACAATGTGTACCACTTGGACTGCTTTGCCTGCCAGCTCTGCAACCAGAGGTGAGATGAGGGGAGCCATGTTAATTAAGGCACAAAGTAAAATAAATACAGATAAATTAGTATATTTCTCTAATCTTAGTTAAGTCCTGTTTAAGTTAGTTTAGTCAGGTCAGAGCCCCTGAGATTTTACCCAAGTGGGTGCTGCAAAGTGGATGAAAAGTGGAGAAGTCAAGTAGCTTTAAGATCATTCTGTTAACTAAACCTGCCCTGTACAATATCATCAGTAGACTCCATTACCCTTAAGTACCATCCAATGTCGTAATAAATAGTTTTTTTGCTTTTTGCTCTAGAAGTGCTTTGACATTCAGTGATGACCACAGAAGTTCAATTAGTTGTATTTTTATTGATAATATTATATTTAATATGTCCTAGTTTACTCCACATCTACTGTATATACACATTGTACAATCCGCTTGAAAATTATGGATATCAATCAGCACAAAAGGCTGTATAAGTTAAAAAACACTGGTAATGAGCTATATGATTCTGACAAATATGGGGAAACAATATTTGTGCATATATATATGCAGCACATAGAAATTATTTCTTTTTAAATGTGCCAAAATGCTAAAATGATTTCTACCACTACTAATTCCAATAGGATAGAGATACAACTAAATTAAAGCTGCACTTTTAACTACATCTGTCTTAAACAGTTATGTTGTGGTTTTCCATGAAATACTGAGGAATTAAAATAATTTAACAGTCGTGTCAATTTGTCACACATCATAATAAGAAAATGTAAAAAAAAAAAAAAAATCTGAAATTAAGAGGTGTTTTTGAACATCAAATCAGACAGGAGGTTCGAACATATTATTAGAAACCAAAACATACCACACAGGGCAAATATTTTGAAGTTAATGATCGGTGATACCTGCCTGGTAGAGCAGTCTACATGGTTACATCATGGTTTACAAATAAATACCTCCTCTAATCAAATGGCATGTGGTAAATTTGCCCTGAAATATTATTATAAACACTTCATAAAAATGGTAACAAATATGGATGAGGTGAATATTTGCGTGTTGTGAAAAATGACATAGGCCTTCAAGAACAAGTCAGGGCAAGCAGAATTTCACCCAAATATGATTCAAGGTCAAGCTATCCCTTTAATACTTTGTGAAAGCCCCTTTGGCAGCCTAGCCATTGAAAAGCTGTGAAATATTTTTTCAATTAAATTCTACTTCCACAACTCTTGAGAGAGATTCTGCTTTTATCCATTTATTTAGTTACATTTGCTTAACTTTTAGTGGTTTAAGTTGGTCACCAATTGATTGACAGCAATGCTCAAATCATCTCTCAGATTTTTCTACCAGATTTTTACTGAACAACTCAAACACTCAACACAGTTTGAACGCCATTCTGTTGTCTTTGGTATTAACAATTTAACTAACTTTTACTGTTAGTTATCTGTGTTTGTCATTTTGCATCTGAACAATAGAAATCTAGTCCAGGGTTAGGTTTCCAGATACCTGAAACTCCTAAATCTCTTAACTTTGAACCTGGCTTTGGTCCTTTTACATACATGTTAATACTGACACAGTTCCCGTCAATGACAATTATACCTACAACATGATTCTCCCACAATGATATATGTATTTTGTTTTTCAAATTTGCTAAATGTTGCTTTTACAAACTTTGGAAGTTATATTGGTCTTAAATGAAGACATACAAAGCCTACATTTGTTTGTGTCTTTACAGATTTTACATTGGCGACAAGTTTTTCCTGAAGAACAACAAGATTGTGTGCCAGCAGGACTATGAGGACGATCATCAGAATGGCAACTCTGAGACACATTAAACCCCACTGCCCTCTGCTGATTAGTCTAGCCAACCTCACTAGTATCCAATACACTGTTTTCTAATTACATTCACTAAGAACCAAATGGAAGCAAACTGACCAAAATAGGGAGGAACCTGCCTGAACCTGTTTACTGCCAACAATATTTTTTTTGTTTTTGGTTGCAAAAAGATTTTGCCATGTTGTAAGCTAATGATGGGAAGCTACCTTTATTTTATAAAAAAATCTGAGCAGTGGAACACGACATAGCTAATGAAGTGGTCTAAGGATTTTCCCTTCGGCTGACTGTAAAATGTGGAGGCAACACCAGTAAGAGTTAGGAGTATGAAGAAAAAAATTGAAAGGTCTAAGCAATAAGTTAGGCCTCTATTATAAAATAATGCTTCTGATCAAAACAGTTCTGAATATGTAATGAGTCTTTGCCCTTGACAGAGCCAGGTTAACATGCACTTATTCTTTTAACATGTTGGTGATTGTTCTGCTGTAGTTCACCATAAGCAGGTCCACTGGTATTGTTGAAATTCAGTTCTGATGTACATATAAGAGTGATTCTCTTAAGATATTCCAGTTATAAAATAAAACGTGTGTGCATTGTGATTGAAGTTTCATCAGTGTTTGAATTGAATAAACAAACTGGAACTTTTTTTTTGCACTTAGCCTGTATTCACCACACCTGTTACCTAATGTTGCTGCTATATACATTGACTGACATCCATTGCTTCAATAATAAGCCTGGATATCTGTGTTTGAATAATTTACAAGCCTACTGGGTACCTTTGAAAGCAAGTTGATCAGGTTGGACACATCTGTTCTAAATGTTTGAAGGCTCTTTCACCTGAGGGGCAGCAAGCAATCTAAGGCAATGCCCTTTTTTACATGAATGACCTGAACGTATTACTTTTTCCATAATGCCCTGGCACAACGGTTCCACCAAAACTTGACTTGGCTCAGTGGTGTGATAAGGGATGTTCTTTTCTCAGATTTTAATGGATGGGGGTTCTTCATACCTGCTTGCTATAATGAAAACAATCATAATGAATGTTATGGGGAAATGTATGCTGGGCTAGTCAAGAGACATTTAATGTAGTGACAACACATTTGATGTATACTGTAGTGACATTCAGTAGTTTTCATTACAAAGTCCTTTCAGCATAACAGAAAATGTATTTTTATGATATACAATGAAATTATTATAGTAGTTGGCTAGGAGCAAAAACCATTTGAGTTTTTGACAGAAGTGTATTTTAAGGCTAGTTATTACATTTCCCATTGAAAGAGTGACTCAATTAGTTAGGGAGAACTTCTATAGGTGAGGGTAGGGAGGCTCAATGCCCTGTATTTCTGAGACGTGTCTTTGGGACTTGAAGCAGTGTGGAGTGTTTGAAGCATAGATTGAAAGGTGGATGGCAAACTGAGATGGGGCTGCTGATGTAGTGAGGCATGGGAGAGGCTTACTCATAAAAGAGTGATGTTGTCAATCGAATGAACCTATTTTATTATATTTGTTTATTGCACTCAGCTTGGTTAACTGAAAAACACTTGTTATGAAATACCACCTGGCCGAAGGAATACAATTGTATGAAGACATACTGTATACAAGTAACATTAACAAATATATGTACATTTCAAAATGATCTATACTAGAGAAACAAACAATCCTCAAATTACACTACATACAGATAGAGTTTATGCTCAACAGGTATATTTATATAAAGTACGCTTTTTATTTTGAAAAAGTGAGGTTTAACATTGTCTAATTTGAGTCTGCCAATAAACGACTATACGCTCTCCAGTTACATATTGATAATATTTTATGCATCACAGAGAGCACAAAGAAATCAACCAGAATTTTGTAAACAATCTTGTGGCTATTAGGTACTGCTGTCACGATTTCTAGTTGGTTAAGTTATTCAAAGTTCTCTGGCACCCTCTTCTGGCAAGGGTCACCCACAGCAATATTTGCTATTACACTTCCGTTTTCTGCTGACTAGGAAGTGTTCACAAATTATGGATGCTGAGATAGACGCAGCATCCACCTGACCCTTTTCTGTATTTACCTGTTTCTCTACTTTGGTAGCTTTCTGGACACATCCCTGCAAAAGCCATCTTGCTGATGTAACAATGTCGATGTCAACATTTCAAAAGGTTACGCTTGTGTCTTGTCTCCTGCTCTGCGTAGCTCTTCTGCTTCCGAAAATGCTGCTAGGTGGAGGTAAAAAGGGTGCACAGAACGAGGGTAAGGTTTACGCATTAAAACGCTGCGTATCTTTATTGCTTTAGCCAATTGTATAGTTTCGTGTGTAGGCGTACCTTATCTTGTGTAGAGTGTTATATTTTATGCTTTTACTGTACAACGAATGTTGCGATTTTATCTTTTAATTACACTGTACATCCCTACAGAGGGCGCTATCTACCCACTTTTTTGAGGTAAAATCTAATTAACAGCCGTAACCTACTTTTATAGGCATAGGTCAAAATATTGAAATTAATAACATTTAGCATTGATGTTCATAGTTGGTGCTTGTATAATTGATCATAAGTCAGTACTTATGTCATGACTTTACAGCCTAAAATTTCCAGAAAGTTTCGGCTGAACACTCCTGAAACACTTATTTCTTACATACAGTGGTGAGGGAGGCTTACAAAAATTACTGTACGGGATGGTTGCTTAAAGTCATGAAAATAATGTTATAAAAAGTATGGATCCCTCTCCCTAATGTAAGAAATACATTCACATGACCCTTGCAATGAACTGTACATCATTACCCTCTTTAACTGTATTTACAAAATTATCACTGCAGCAAAACACTGTTTACAAATGTGAATATAGACTGTATGTTTTAGCATAATTTTGTGGCTAGGTCAAAAGCACTTGGACCACTCAATCTCTTAAACTGTTCATTTTTTTGTAAATGTTTATTCTACAGTATATTAGTAATTTCCTAAAAAACTGTATGAAACACATTTTAACAAAACTAGTAAGCACAATCCTAGCCATAGAAAACTATACTAGTCGTTGCATCTAAAATCACAATAACTGTCTAAATTGTCAAAAAGATTCCTTAATTTATGGGTTAATCTACAGTCATGTCATCCTTGAACATTTAAAATAAAATTTAAATAATGCACCATTTAATCTAGAAAATTGTTGAAATTCAAAATTATTTAGGCAACCACAAACAGTATGTATTTCTTTGGTTTATTAAACGGCCTGGAAAATAGTATTTGTCCCGTCTAGAGAAGTTGTAAGGGTCATGCCCCTATTGTCAACCTCACTGAATGTGGCCGCAATAGAAAACATGATGGAAGATTGTTCAAATGGTGGAGAATGTATCTAGATCACCTGCCACACAGATTCAAGCTGACATTCCTTCATGGGTTAAGACCGTGTCAACTTTCACCATGTATCGCTAACTTGCTGAAAAGTTTGTATGTTACGAGACCCTCTGCTGAGAGACTTGAGAATGGCGGTATGCAGTTCGCTAAAACAAAAATGCAGCAATTTTTCAAATGCAGCCTCATGTGACCAAATGGAACTATTTAGGAAAGCGTACCATCCTCATGTCAGTCGACAAAGAAAATAACACCTTTCCCGCATTTAATCATGGAGGATCATTGGCGCAGATTATTTACTGGAAGTAATCTTCTTATCAATTTCAGTGCGTTTTAACCCATTTTAGAATTGTTTTGCAAAGCAAGGTTTGGTAATTTTGCAACATTATCAGTTAATAGACAAACACGTTCAGTCGCTTATTTGTCTTATCAATTCGCGTGTAAATATTTTTACTAATCTTGTAAGTAGAATTTTGTAATTTCCATCTATATTTTCTAATTAGAAAACACGCATTAAAATGCATTTACGAACTCCACAGCTCCACTTTAGAACCATCTCCGGATCCACGTGTGTATTCTTACAATGTTATAAGGCTCATACTATAATAGTGGCTATAATTTACAATATAGACAATTAAATCGTTAATTGCAAGTGTTTGTGTAGCAATTAGTCACCTAAAATATCATAATTGTGACAGCCCTACAATATAAATTCAATTTATTTTCTGGTTTCAATGGAAATATTCTGTTTTGAATCACAAAAAGTTTCTGTAAATATTTAACTGTTAATATTAAATATCCTGTAATATCAACAGATAAATAAGGAATTGCAATGAATAAATACTTGGGTCAGCTACAACTTTTGTTTTTTTAGAGACAATGGGAACAATTTTAAGATTGAACAAGGGTGCAAATACTTTTAGCTCGACTAAACCTCCATTGCCTTGCAGGTCCAGGACGCTTCCCTCCCATGTTACACCGGCAAATGGCTCCGGACAGTAAGAGTCAGAGGACTACTGGCTCACCCAGGGCCCACAACACAGAAGCCATCGCCAGGGCTAAGGGTGGAGGCGGCACAGGGGTAGGAATTGGTGGCAAGTCCAACCTGGCGGGGCAGATCATCCCCATCTATGGCTTTGGGATTCTCCTTTACATCCTCTACATCCTGTTTAAGGTGCGTTGGTGTTCTGTTTAACATACACATGGACTTAATATACTTTCCATGTGCATCCAGTCGTACTACGTTCCCCAGGGATTTAAAGTGCCATAATTTCACTTGCATAAGCACTGTCACAAATTTCTATGCGCAAACGTATGAAAGGGAGTAGTTGGTCCTATGTTCATCTCAAAAAACTGTTGCCGAGATGCTGTTTCATTTTACCCTGTGCAATTGAAAAGAATTGCGCAATTTGGAAACAAAACTCTTCTGCTCTTGTTGCGTGCGCTTAATTGTCAAGGTCTCAGCTGCAGTAATATCATGTAATCCAGTGCATGAAGTGTAGCTTGTGAAACAATTCTGAAGTAAATGCAGTGTCCACTTGCCCAGAGGCAAAGTCTAGTCAACAAATTGGCATGTATCAGACACTGCACGCTTCCAGCTACTATCTAGCCAACGCATCACAGAAAAGATCCCACCCTTGATTATCCACTGCTGGCTTCCAAGCTAACCCTAAAATTATGCCGGGCAAAGAAATTCTTAGCTCAATCTGTAAAAGTTACCTCAGTGCAGCAGTTGTACCTGCTACATCACAGAAGTAAGCAGAATTTGAATATTATATGGATCCATTTGTTTTAAACGGCAGCAGCAGGCTGCATTCACCATAGACCAAATATTTCTCTTATGGTAGTAGCGCAATGAAAGGAATAGCTTCGATACTAAAGGACAATTGCATATAATTTTCAAGCCAAGAAACTAAAGCAGGGAAACATAAAACTTATTTGGGAAAATGTAACACAGAATTCAAAGGGCTCCCTTTAGAGAAGTTTATATAGCCAGGTACTGTATATGGAAATGATACTTTAGTGCAGTGATTTCTTTTGTACAATAATAAGAATGTGTCTAATTAAATGAATAAAAGTGACTCACCGCATCTTTCTTTTTTTAAGTGGCCCTCACGTACAAGCCAGTTATGTACACGGCATGCACAGTTATTAGGCAAATCATATTTCTCATGATATATTTTATTGTTGAATAAACACAATGCATTATGTCAATCTAAAATATGATTGAACATCAAACCTGAATATAAAACAAAGGAATAGTGAGTTTTGATATTTCTCAGGGGAATTTATAAGAATGAAGAATTTTTAGGCAACAATTGCGGTGCAGAATAATTAGACAGCTAATTAAAAAACACATTTCTCCGAACTCACGTGTTTTTTTGTAAGTGTAACAAATAAGTAACACAAAATGACAATTAAAATGTTTGTTCTTCCAAAAATATTCAATGACCGATATAGCCACCCTTCTTTTTAATAACTGACATGAGCCTTCCATCCATGGAGTCGGTTTCTTGATCTGTTCACAGTCATCATTCGCTGAAGCAGCAACCACAGCCTCCCAAATGCTGTTCAATGAGGTGTATTGTCTTCCCTGACTGTAAATCCCATGTTTGAGAAGGGCCCACAAATTCTCTGTATAATTTAAATCAGGAGTGGGGGGCCAGGTCATTATTCGGGCATCTTTGTGGCCCTTGCTGGCTAGCCAAGCAGTGGAATTCTTGGATGCATGTGATAGAGCATTGTCCTGCATGAAGATCATGGCCTTCTTGATTGCTGAGGACTTCTTCCTGTACCACTATTTGAAGAAAGAATCTTCTAGAAACTGGCAGTAGGTTTGAGGGTTGAGTTTTGGTCCATCTTCAACCCAAAAAGGTTCATCTACCTAATCCTTAATGACCACAGCCCATACTAGTACCCCTCCTCCACCTGGCTGGCGCCTGACTGAATTGGTTCTGGGTGTCCATTAGGTATCCAGCCATGGGCCCATTCATCTGGTCCATCAAGAGTCACTCTCATTTCCTCTGTCCATAAAACCTTCTGTCTTCAGGTATTTCTTTGCCCAATCTATACAGTACATTTCAAATCTTATTCAGTGGTGGTCGTATTTCCGCATTCTTGACATTGGCCATATGTCTGAGCACTTGACACCTTGTACTTCTGGACACTCCAGGTAGGTTGAAGTTCTGGTATATGATGGCATTGGAGGATAATGGGTCACGTTTAATACTTCTCAAGTATTTTAATACTTTTGCACTTAATTTGCACCTTTTCAACTCAATATCAATTATTTTATAAAGTCCTTTTTTGCATCAGCAGTTGTCCCAACGTGCTTTTACAAAACATCCGGCCTTCAACTGCAAGAAGCAAACAACAGTAGTGTTGAATTTCAGTGACAAAGAAAAACTCCCTATTTTCTTCTTAATGCGTTTTTTGCACCCCAGTTGACTATTCGCAACAAAACCTTTGATTTTAAAACAATTCCAGCATAGAGCCCTACGCCAACTCACATAGCGTGCATAAGGGACGGCCATTAGAAATAATATCTGTTTAGCAATGTTAGCATTTCATTGGAAAACAGGGATGAAGGAGTAAATTCTGCATGTGAAGATTAGCTGAAGACAGTCAAGTGCATGGGCTCAGCCCTAACAACCCGAACGTGGTAACTTGGATGCACATTCTTGTTTGTCTTGTGTTCAAAAGACCCTTAGCGGCAATATTTCAACAAAGGCCTATTTTGCTGAGGACAATATCTGTTATTTCTCTACTTAAAAGATAACATCTAAGGGGAAGAGTCCTATACCAGCCGAGCCTCGACCTACCTCGATGAGGGCAGAGAACCGAAAGAGAAAGATAAGTGAGTAATGGACAGTCTAATAATGTAATAGACAAGCAGTCTGATCATTCACCATTTAGAATATCATTGCTCTTAAAGTATCCAATTATTATTTTTAAATTACATAAATTGAACAACAATAGTTTGTAGAATGTTTGTAAATAGTTTTTTTTAAAACAAACAGTATTATAACTTCTACCCCCCCCAGCTGATTTTGAGCTGACTCAGCTACAGGATAAGCTGAGGGAAACAGAGATGGTGATGGAGAGGATTGTGTCCAAAGCCAGCCACAGTCCTGAAAGGTCTGTAGAGGTGTCAACTGTGATGGGTACTTTAACAGTAATTGCGTGTCTTTGGATGGGGAGCCTGTAGTGAATTTTAGAGTGGTTGTGGTTGGTGCTGCCCTCTGCAGGGTGACAGGGGTCAGTGCCGACCAGGAGGAGAGGCTGCTGCTCCAGCTGAGAGAGATCACGCGGGTGATGCAGGAAGGCCGCCTGGTGGAGGGGGTCGCTCCCCCAGAGATGGGGGCCCAACACTGGGAAGGTAAATTGTGTTTAACCCCAATTGGAACCCCAATTGGTGTCTTTTTCGGTCCCCTCCACACAGCATTTATATGAATTCTTCTTAACTTTTCCCAAATCAATTTGTACTTCTAAAACTGTAGTCACACTACTGCTTTTTCATTTGCAACTGTATATGTTTCCATGGTTGAATTAGACTTCCCAGAGGACTCCAGTCCATGCTGGGATGACCCATTTTATGGATACGGCCAAGCCCATGAAACAAGCACAGAGGAGCGGTCAGAGAGGACAGATGAATGTGCGTCTTACCAGGAGGAGAGTGGGGTTTACCAGGAGGAGAGTGGGGCTTACCAGGAGGAGAGTGGGGCTTACCAGCAGGAGAGTGGGGCTTACCAGGGGGAGAGTGGGGCTTACCAGGGGGAGAGCTGGTGTGACCAGGAGGATGTGGATAAGAAGATTGGGTTTAATCAGAAGGAAAGTGTCGCTTACAAAGTGTGCATTGACCAAAAGGAGTGCTGGATAAACCAGGAAGTAGGTTTGGTTGACCGGGAGGGTTGGATTGGTCAGGAAGTAGGTATGCTTGATGAGGGAGAAGGTATGGATAACCCTGAAGAGGGTTGGATTGACCAGGAAGAAGATAAAGTTGACCAGAAGGAGAGTTGGGTTGGCAAGGAAGAGGAAATGGTTGACCATAAGGAGGGTTGGATTGATAATGAAGAGGGCATAGTCATACCTGTGGATGATGTAGGAGGTGCTGAGGTAGGGGCTGTTTTGAATACTGCTATGGAGGAATGTGCTGGTTTCGCCACTAGGATTGAAGAGAATGGATCTAAGTGGGATGGGGGTGGAAGTGACAAAGGGACGGATGGGGAGGAGGGCGGGGCCAAGGAAATGATGGGTCTAGCTGATAATAAACTGGGCTGTTCTGAGAAGCAAGGCGAAGAGCTGGAGTTTACACTAAGTTCACACTGTGTGTCCTCTGGGTTGGAGCAAGAGGAAAAGGACAGCGTCAATTTGTCAGGAGAGATGTCCACTGGCCGTTCTCGCGTTAGAAGAAGAAGAAACAAGAAGCAGAAGAAATAACCAGATGAAACACTCAACTGACTTTTACTGACTTCCCTAGATTTCTTCCTTTACTTGGGAGAGAGGAGTGTGGCCTAGAACCTTTTGTCTAGCTGTGCCTGACTAGAAACGTCAGTTTTCCACCAACCTGGATGGGCCATAGTGCGAAGGGTCCAGTTATCCAGTCAGTAATAAGGGTGCTAAAGCAGTGTTTCCCAATCCCGGTCCTGGGGACCCAAAAGAGTGCATGTTTTTATTTTAGCCCTAGCACTCACAGACCTGATTCACACTTTATTTACATAATCAACCTATCATCAAGCGTTTTATTTGAATTAGGTGTATGAGTGCTAGGGAAAAAATGTTCACGTGTACCCCATGGGTTCCCCAGGATCAGGACTGGGAAACTGCTACAGTCATGTGAAAACAGTCATGTAAATCCCCTGGAATGTTCTCTTTTTAAAAATATATTTGCACGTAAGGATATGGAATATCCTATATAACTATTGACAGATAAAGATTACCAGATGCAACAAATGACATAGAAAGTTTACATTTTGCACAAATTTTTCATATAAAGTAGTAGGTACACCCATAGCTTCAATAGTGTTGGCACTTGGGCTGAAATAACCTCATATAGCTTTTTCTTGTAGTTGTATCTATTGCTTCCATTGACCTATAGGAATTTTGCCCAATCAGTTCTGCTTCAACTGTGTCATGTTCAAGTGCTTTCTTCAGTGCAAAGCCCACTTCAAATCCTCCCACAGCATTTCCATAAGATTGAGATCTGGGTTTAGAATCGTCAATTTCTTTTTTTGTAATTCTGTTGTAGCTCTTATATGTTTTAGATCATTATCTTGTTGAAAGCTTGATTCACCTTTGGTTTTTTGACAGATGGCTGCTGTGAGGTTATTTTCAGATGGTAAGAGGTTCCTCAGGTCAGACGCAGTGTTAAGTTTTTGCCAAATATGGCGTCTGGCACTGGAGTCAAGCAACTCCATCTTGGACTCATCTGTCCAGAGCACATTGACCAAAAAGGTTTGGTTTTGGTCTTTACCCAGGTGTTTTCTGATATTTTCTTCCTTTCTGACCTCCCATGCAGGCCAGGTTTGTACGGTCTTTGACTGCTGACAGTGTTGGAAAAGTATTTTGATCCTGTGTTACCACACAACCATATTGTTTGTGATTCTAATTTTTGTGATTAAAGTAATCTTAGTAATGTCAAAGTATTTTGATCCTGGCATGATGTGTTACCACACAACCATATTGTTTCTGATTCAAATTTTAGTGAATTAAAGTCATCTTAAAGTTAGTGATGTACTTTTTCTGCATAAGGACATTCTATTTCTGTTAATTGTACTTGCAAAAAATTGGGATACATTTTGTCAATGAATATGGTCAGTTATTAGCTCTGATATCCATGTGTCCAAATATGTAAAAAAAAAAAAGACAACTCTCCAAGGGGTGTACTTACTTTTTCACAACTGTTGAAGCTGCACCCATAACAGCTACTATGCCCTTCTCCCTCGCTAAGTGACAGAATGAGAAGTCATACGTGCAGAATTGTAGCAATCTTTATCTCATAACAACATAAATGTACATGCATACCAATTGTGTGCACTTTCCTATCTACAACTATACTGACCTTAAACTTCAGGACGACAGGAAAAATTTTCAGACAGCTATTTGTTTGGGACAGAGGCGTGTATGTAAGTACGCATAATTCTGACCTTGAATTTATTTCCCAACAATTCCATCCCATTGACAAACCATAAATCAGGTTCAACATGGAATGCTGGTCCCATGTCAAATAGCATTCTTCATGAACTCATAAATTAATAAGAGCTAGGTAAAGTTGCTTATTTTAATGTGTGAACAGAGATTGTGAAACTAGACACTGAAACTATATCAGCATGACGGGTAAGCCCTCGTTTGTCCCTCTGCCATGGAATACTGTGCCGTTTTGCTGTGTCTGTATTGTATGTTCTTACTTTTGGAGATCCACATGGCCTAATATGTGTATATAGGGTTTTAATTGTTCAATTCTCGTTGTAAGTTCTCATTTCACAATTTTTTATTCATAGATCTTGAATATGTAAACTTTTAGGATGACTTCACTCACTGTATTTTATACTCCATTAATTTATTCAGTGCCTGAACTCAATGAAAATTGTTTGCTTTATGATTTGTAAATATGTTAACACTAAGAGTGGACCAATTTCATTTGAGGGGAAAGAAAATTGACTACAACTGATCTTCTGTTGCACCTCTATTACGATTATTCTGCTAACTCCATGGATGTAATGAAGGATCAACACCAACTATGGAATTCTCTCTCATACACTATTATAACTGCTATGGAATATCTCACCAAAATAAAATTCACATTTGAAAACAACCTTGTTTCAAGTATGTGACAAACCCACACGACAATGGTAGCATGAGAAAAAAGGTTTATAACTCTGAGAATTGAACATTCTACCAATAAAAAAAAGCGACATCCAATGTTTTTAGCAGAAAGCATACAATAAACCCCTTTTTATTAAGTGACATTGCCAAAGAACAGAACTGCACCCACGGCAGTTAAGTGGGGCCATTTTGGATTTGGCGTCTGGCTATCACCGAGTAACAGGAAGTGTCATCATTCTGCATCTTCCAAGTCTCAGATATCCATTGGCTCGTCAGGTTTGTCAGCTGCAGGCTCATCTGAAGCCTGAACCACCTAGGACACGGAAACGGCAGACAGGAGAACGTAGTCTTATTAAACAAGTGGAATTCATCATGTTTACCAGATCATTCTAGAAGAATATCCTAGCCTGGATCCTGAAGGGATTGTTCAATGTGGATCTGGCCAAGCATTAATCTGACCACCACGTTGTGGCCCACCTTTCGCTGTGGCCTCTCCTCCAGACCCTCAAGGAAAGGAGCCACGTCGTCATCGTCATAGATGGTGAACTCCATGTCTTTACCCACAATGCCGATCGAGACGTTCTAAAAGACAAGGAGAGATGTTGAAGTAAAGGCTGTGCAAGTGGTTGTTGTTAGGTACCAAAAAGATGAAAACCGACTGAGGCAGGCCAAGCAACCACGAGACCTAACGAACACCGGCCCATCCAGCGAGGTATACGAGGGCTATGAAGGGTTGAGCCGTAGCAGCTCACCTTGGTGGTAAGGTCCTGTTCAGCCGGGAGTGTTTCTCTGAGCCCAAGCAGGCCGTGCCTGACCAGCTCATTTAGATTACCTGAGGACAGACAATGCAATGGACACGAGACAAATGTAAAGAGCTGGTGTTTAAATGTGAGAAGAATACATAGTGAGTGAGAGTGATGTGCCACAGCAAAAACCAAGGCGGTGAGACTGCTTTAGACCATGCGCTATCATGTTCCTAGGTGTTGCTTTGTACTAGTAGAAACAAAACAAAAATAACATGCACTCTTACAGTCCAGGAAGCTGTCCATGTGTCTCTCAAGGTAAGTGCGGGCTGACTGGGAGCGAGCGCCGATGGACATGGCTTTGCAGTCAAAGTAGTTGGCAGAGGGACAGGTCTGGAAGATATGAGGCCCCATGTCCTACAAGAACAGGTTGAATAGAGGGAATGACAGATGCCCCACCTTTCTTAGCATTCTTGCGCACCATCAGCACTTCCTGTATTCGCACCAACAGTTAGGCTTCATAACTTACGTCATATCCGGCGATAAGCAATCCCACACCGTATGGTCTTCTTCCATACCTCTGTGTGGGGATTTGGGTTTCTGAGGTACTGGTCAAGGATTACCTTTTCAGAAATTTTGAAAAATAATCTGCCAATGGTGGCTAGTAGGCCAAAGTTGGGGTGCAAATGTTTTTTTGGGTCCTTACCGTTATATATTTTTATATTGAAATCCCCCGAAATTCCACCAAATAAGCCTTATTTAGTAAATAATATATTGAAATGTTGCAAATATATCCAGGGGAAAAAAAACTATTTGTAAATGCACGCCAAACTTGGTACAAGCTTATAAAACATGTGTGAAAGGATACTGCTTCCAATGAGAGTGACAAGGCGCGATACTGGGAGAGGCCTGTCAAACACAAACCTGGAATCCAGGCATTCCTGCCTCATGAAGTTACTGTCAGGGATGATAGGAGGGTAAATACACATTCATCTTTACACCGATTACAGCAAACAATACATTCTTGGGTTCAAATGATTTCAAATGTAGGTGTCACCAGAGGAGCCTGGCATCTGCAGTCAGCCCAGCAATGGAGATGCCGATATGTTCATCAACATGGAGTATCTTCTTCTGGTGAGCAGCTAGCTCTGACTGAGCTCTCTGTGGAGGAAAACAAACACCAGTCACTACTGAACCGACCACTGACATTCACTGCAAAAATACCTTTAGTACTACATATGCAGTAAAACCCTGGTGTTGCCACATTTGTATCTAATCACACCGGATCTAACCAGCACTAGATTTTCAAGTGTCTGGGCATAAGTACATTGTCTCTGTGAGAAGCTTGCGCTACTCAGCATGACCTGCTCGTAAGTGGGCACATTTGTTTTACAACATTGTTGTTCTATTTAATTTTAAAAAAAATATTTTTTATTTTTTAACATCTTGATTTAAAAACATTCTAGTCATACTTATATGGTAGTACTCAGTAAGTTAAATGTCAAAACATGTTTAAGAGATACCATCCTAGAAAAAAAGATTGCTGTGTCAAATAAAAAATAAAAAACAAAAAAATAAGTGGGTTGTTACAGGGAAATACCTTGAGAGCAACCAAGACTGCATGGGTTCTGGACTTGAGCCCCACTGTAGCCGATCCTTGTTTCACCGCTTCCATGGCGTACTCGATCTGGTGAATGCGCCCCTGAAACACAATACATTCAACATTACCTGATCTGAGACAGTTCTGAACATCATTCCCAAAACATTTAGAATACTTCTTATGTCCTCCAATTAACCTATGTTCAAGTCAGCACCCGAGGAAGACTGAAATATCCCTTACCTGAGGACTCCATACTGTGACATCGTTGTCGTACTGGTTACGGAACTAAAGTAAAGCGGTAGAGTAAATCTTTTTGAGAGTGAATTTTTCCATAAATACACATTACAAGTTTAACTTACGTAGTTGTCTTGCATTGTGATGAGTTATATGCCAAAAACACGTTAGGCTGCATCGACACAGAATGTTAGCCACCCTCGACTCTTCTAGACTAAGGCATTGCATTACTATGAATAAATTATATACCCAGCTACAAAGCAACTTTGTGTCTTTGTTTACTGCCACGCTTCATCGGGGTGAACCTCTCATGACGTCAAAACGCTTGAAAGATAGAGGTTCACCATGAATGCACTGTACGATAAACTGATGGCTGTACACTAAGTAACGTAGCTTTAAAGCTTCAAAATAACTTCTGGCAACAAGAATTTGAAAGCAACTATAGCATATAAGTTGCTATACGACAAAACATTTTATTGGAATTCGGACACTTTGGTTAACTTTCCCAGTATAAAAGTTCAAACGAAAGTGAAAGATCAAAATTGCTATGTGAGCTATCCAAACCAGCCAATGAACGTAAAACGCGACCTAGCATCAAGCTAACCGTACAGATAGTTAGCCATCTAGCTAGCTAGTTAACTAGTTAACCACACATACTAGGCAGGAAAGCTAGGAAGCTAAGGAAATGGTTGGATATTTAAACTAAATGATAGTTTAACAATAACTAGATACCTAACTAGCTAGCACTATCAAACTGAACACTCCCAGATGCTAGTTACCTAGCTATGTTTTCTGCTTACTCACAGTGCGCTTAATAAGCTAGCTAGTTGTGCTAACTTGTTAGCTAGCTGACTACTATCTTTTTTTAAAGTATACTAGTAAATCCTCTAGCTAGCTTCCTGATTTATTAAACCGTAGTGAAGACAATGTATGCTATGATCTATATATAGACATTATTTAAGCTTAGAAACGTTAAACGTTTAATAAGGGCTTTTAGCCTATTCATTCTCACCATTTCTGCTGTTGCCTGCTTGCTGTGCCTTCGGATTGATTAATATTCCTAGATCTGTGACGTAGACAAAACAGTAGATTTCAGAAATGCATCCAGTCGATTCAAATTAGACGTGTCTTAATAAAACAGCAGGCTAATGAAAAACATTGTACATTTTTACTTTACCAAAGATTTGTCAACAATTTATGTCAATTAATCTACTTAATTAATTGATTAATGAATATAATGTGAAAGTCCATTTCAACTGATTTTTTTATTCGTGTTCACCAGGAGTGAAGGTGCATTAACCAGAATAAAATACTTTAATTACTAAATGAATACAACATTTTGTTGTATTTTTCTTTTTATATATGAATGTCGTTTGCCAAGATGAGCACTGGATGGCAGCAGTAGCCTATATTGGATTTTGTGCGCGTGTGTGCGCGTGTGTGCGCGCGTGTGCGCGCGTGTGTGCGCGTGTGCGCGCGTGTGTGCGCGTTAAAAACGAGTTTCAGGCTTTTAACTACATGAGTCACAAAGTTTTCTCATTACTTAAAAGTTTATCCTAAATCTCTCCACCGTAAAAAATCTTTTGTGACCTGGAAAACAATGAGTGATCGAGTTGTGGAGTGATGTCCATTTGGAATATATGTTCTCCACTTCCCAATTGACTTTCAGTGAGGGATACTTATGTGTATCTTACTGAGGAAGAAGTTTGAAATCCGAAAAAGATAAACATATGCTACTTATTGTTTTGTTATTGTTTTGGGATTCGCTCCTGTAAACATAATTAAACATTATTTGCTTGATTTGTGAATGCAGAAGGCTAATTTTAAATGCCCTCCACTCTTTTCCGTACTCTCTGTCCTCTTTTACAAAAGGTTAAAGATGAGGAGGTAATGAGAGTCAAAGTTCACAAAAATGTGCTTATTTGATGCTATTCCTTCTCTAGCTTTCTCTCATGCGTCATCAAACAAATGACATTCACAGGGGTGAATCTGCAAGTAGGAGGATCCTCACTGAAATTTCAGGGAGTGGAGGATTCTCATTCAACTAGCTTGCCAACAAACTGACATCACGATCACTCAATCAGTTATTGTTTCCCAGGTATCGAATGAGAGGAGATTGAAGAAAACTTTTACCAAATGTGAGAATGCTAAGCAAAATAAATTGTACAGGAACTGTTATAAGAACAGTTTGCAAATCAGGAAGTTAAACAAACATCCCTTTAAGTGTTCGGTTACCAGTGTTTACCAAAACTAGATGTCTGTTCCCAAACTATCCATCAGTCATTTCATACAAGAGTATTAATGTCCATGTTCATCCCACATTCATTTACTTTGAAGTTTTCAAAAGAAAGCCAGAAAGGATTGATCAGGAAATAGGTATGGACATTTGTTTAAGAAACTCAAGCTCTTCCTGTATTTGTCAGGTCACTACTTCAAGTCAGGACTGCAAGAGAAGATATTTTGGGATTCAAAATAATTTTGGCCATGGCCTTTATCAAAGCCGGTATATGATTCAAATTTTTGCACAACATCAGTTTCACTGTGAGCCAACAGTAGTGGACAAAGGCAAACGTGTACAGCAATATGGATGCAGGCTTTACCTCTCTATTTACGTGTCCCTTAGACAACAGCAGAATTGTATGCTTTACCTCTTTAGCAAGAGTGTGGTATGGCCCTAGGACCTCAACTCACAGAAATCAACATTTCTCTGTAGAAACAACATGTGTGGTAAAACCTGTCCTTCGCCATTATCTCCTTTTAGCCAGATATTGCAATGCATTCAGAAAGGTCTTCAGAAACTCACTATTTTTCACTTTCCATCCTTCCCATATCTTTCCTCTGTTTCTGTCTCTCTATTTCCCCCTCTTTTGCTTTCTCCCTCTCTCTCCGTCTATTTCTCTCCCTGACACCCTCTGTCTGATTTTTGGGTGGTTTAAATGGGTGGACACTGAAACTCCGGACTCTGTTAATGATACCTGATGTACCCTTGTTCCGGGGGGAGATTAATTAAAGAAGCTGTGCTGACAAGCCCACCTCCCTTGCCAAGGCAGAGGCAGCGGCGGCCATTACATCAGCTCGCATCCTTTGTGATTGAGATTGTAGAAGCTGTGCTGAGCTCAGCATGTTTTGCCAGGGCTTCATTTAACTCTGCCAAACAGCCTCCTTTTAATTTTTCAAATGGAAGAGCGGCCTGAGTCACTCTGTGACGGGTCCAAGCCTCACCGACGGCCCTCACACGTGGGGAGTAAGGAGGGCAGAGCTGCTTAAAGATACAGTGATATCATTTGGGAGGGAGGGCAGGGAAGCTTAAGGGTGTAGTGGTATGGTTTGGGAAGAATTAGGGCAGAGGATTTGACATCACCAATTCAGCCTGTGCTTAACTGGGTTGATTAATAAAATACCAATAAAATACCACTAGTTAAAATGTATGTGTCATCATAGCCAAATCTCAAAAAGTTGATAAAGAATTGAATACCCTGTAAGCACCTATGTGCCAAATAAAGTAACTTGGTTAGGTGACTGTATACTTAACAATTAATTTGACCCTACTCTACAAGGTATTACTTGTTCACATATTCGTATTTCAGCAAAATCTAGGAGCAATTCCTGTTAACTGCCTTGCTCAGGGGCAGAACTACAGATTTTTCCCCTCTCTGGGCTTGGGATTTTCTCTAACCTTTCAGTTACTAGTCAGATGCAATAGGTACCCCCCCTTCGCCCCACTCCATATACAGTGCCTTGCAAAAGTATTCACCCCCTTGGCATTTTTCGTGTTTTGTTGCCTCACATCCTGGAATTAACATGGATTGTTTCAGGATTTGCATCATTAAATTTACAGAACACGCCCACAACTTTGAAGATATTTTTATTTTATTTATTGTGAAGCAAACAACTAATAGGACAAAATAACAGAAGAAGTCAATGTGCATAACTATTCACCATCCTAAAGTCAATACTTTGTAGAGCCACCTTTTGCAGCAATCACAGCTCCAAGTCACTTTGGATAAGTCTCTATGAGCTTGCCACATCTTACCACTGGGATATCTGCCCATTCCTTCTTGCAAAACTGCTCCAGCTCCTTCAAGTTGGATGGTTTGTGCTTGTGAACATCAATCTTTAAGTCTGACCACAGATATTCTATTGGATTGAGGTCTGGGCTTTGACTAGGCCATTCCAACACATTTATATGTTTCCCCTTAATCCACTCAAGTGTTGCTTTAGCAGTGTGTTTGGGGTCATTGTCCTGCTGGAAGGTGAACCTCCATCCTAGCCTCAAATCACGTACAGAGTGGTACAGGTTTTGCTCAAATATATCCCTGTATTTAGCACAATCCATCTTTCCCTCAACTCCAGCCGGGACCAGTTTCCCAGTCCCGGCTGCTGAAAAACGTCCCCACAGCATGATGCTGCCACCACCATGTTTCACTGTGGGGATGGTGTTCTTTGGGTGATGTGGAGTGTTGAGTTTGCGCCAGACATAGCGTTTTCTTTGATGGCCAAAAAGATGACCAGAGCACCTTCCTCCATACATTTTGTGAGTCTCCCACATGCCTTTTAGCAAACCCAAAATGTACGTTTTTTGCTGAAAGTACTGGCTTTCTGTAAGTCACTCTGCCATAAAGCACAACTCTATGGAGCGTACGTCTTATTGTCATCCTATGTACAGATACTCCCGTCTCTGCTGTGGAACTGTGCAGCTCCTCCAGGGTTACCTTAGGTCTCTGTGCTGCCTCTCTGATTAATGCCCTCCTTGCCTGGTCCGTGAATTTTGGTGGGCTGACGTCTTTTGGGAGGTTTGCTGTTGTGCCATGTTCTTTCCATTTGGTTATGTTAGATTTGATGGTGCTTCTGGGGATCATCAAAGATTTTGATATTTTTTATAACCTAACCCTGACTTGTACTTCTCAACAACATTGTCCCTTACTTGTTTGGATAGTTCCTTGGTCTTCATGGCAGTGCTTGATTAGTGGTGCCTCTTGCTTAGGTGTTGCAGCCTCTGTGGCCTTTCAAAAAAGGTGTCTATATGTACTGACAGATCATGTGACACTTAAATTGCACACAGGTGGACATCATTTCACAAATGATGTGACTTCTGAAGGTAATTGGTTGCACCAGAGCTTTTTATGGCCTTCATAACAAAGGGGGTGAATACATATGCACATGCCAATTTTTTTAATGTATATATTTTTCTCATTTCACTTCTCCAACTTAGACTATTGTGTTCTGATCCATCACATACAATGCAGATTTAAAAAACATTGAACTAAAGGGTGTAATGCAACACAATAGGTAAAAAGCCAAGGGGCTGAATAATTTTGCAAGGCACTGTATATACTGTATATGTATAAAATGCATTCTGCTATAGTTATGGTTTGGGGGAATTGCTTAAACATATATCTTTTTTGAGTGCAACATGGATATAAAAGGATTAGGATACACCATATTTTTGTAGCTCAAATCTCAGTAAAAATCTTGGTTTAAAAAAATCCTGCATAGCATGTTCATTTATAAGTTGCTATACACAGTACTGATGATTTAGCAAATTTCTTATATTACTTTACACATATTCATTCCCCTCCTGATTGGCTGTACAGTCATAGGGGTGGTCCCAAATGGTGACAGCATTTTTATATCAACAACATGTCATCACCATCAACACAATTTCACAATTTCATAGGCTGTCCAAAAGCAATACCCAATAATCAGATTATTTGTTTGAGAACAACAAACTCAAAAAGGTCTCGCTAATGGTCAAGAATGATCTCATACCACAAGTCACAACGTTATGGAACAATACATTTTCCATTATAGCAAAAAAAAGTGACTAGCTACTTTGAAAGGTAGCAGGCACAGGTTAGCTGACATTGTTTAACAAGTAACTAAGCTAGCTATAGTTAGCGTAATCTTTGAGGTGACTGATGTTGGTTAAGTGACTAGCTACTTTAAAAGGTAGCAGGCACAGGTTAGCTGACATTGTTTGAAAAGTTACTTATATTGCTTTCTCCTGTTCTCTGTAATTTGATGCTGTTGCTTTATTGATACCAATGAATTGTTTGTAACTGATCTGGTCCAATCTCTCTTTTTGTAGTCCTGTGACATAGCCATGATAACAATAACTGAGTGTCTGTCTTTGTTGGTCTTTGGCTCCATCCTTGGCAATACCTGACATAAAGAACTATGTTGATGAATAGTGGTCCATCAAGGCTACTCTGTAAAAATCGTGTGATAAAATTACTAGTATATTTTTGGTGCAGCCCTCTTCCATAGCCAAACAATTGATATATGCAATCTGACCACAACATTTTTTATTTTCAGCACGCTTTATACGCTGCTCATTGCACTATTGTCTTATCAGTCTTACTCTGTTTTTGTTTGGTTTATTATGTGTATTTATGTGTGCTGTATATTGCAGTCAGTGAGTTTTGTTGTGTGTTCTTGGTTTAAGTTTTTTATGATGAGCACATTCTGAGCCTGATTAATCCAGACTCAAATTCCTCTTATGTGTACACATACCTGGCGAATAAATCTGATTCTGATTCTTGTGACAGGAGGACTGACTAATGTTCAACGGGAGATATTACCCTGACACTTTTGACCCTTGTCACTATGATTGATTCCATCACAGTCCATCTTCATAACGTTTAGTCATAGTTGGACTTTGAAGAGGAGCATCTATATTCCTCCAGTGAAAAGAGGAGTGTCCATATTCCTCCAGTGAAATGAGGAGCGTCCACATTCTTCCAGTGAAAAGTGAAGCGTCCACATTCCTCCAGTGAAAAGTGCAGCATCCACCGTCCTCGAGTGAAAAGTGGAGCGTCCACCTTCCTCCAGTGAAAAGTGGAGCGTCCACATTCCTCCTGTGAAAAGTGGAGCGTCCACCGTCCTCGAGTGAAAAGTGGAGCGTCCACCTTCCTCCAGTGAAAAGTGGAGCGTCCACATTCCTCCTGTGAAAAGTGGAGCGTCCACCTTTCTCCAGTGAAAAGTGGAGCGCCCACCTTCCTCCAGTGAAAAGTGGAGCGCCCACCTTCCTCCAGTGAAAAGTGGAGCATCTTCATTCCTCCAGTGAAAAGCGAAGCGTCCACAGTCTGTGCTCCCACTGGCTGGTGAAACATCAGTACCAGGAGTGTACCAGCCCAGATACGTGATTTCTTGAGTATCTGGCATGACTAAATGTGTCTAAAGATGACCCCATTTTGCACCAGTGTAGCTTAAAATAGTCTGGGGATGTGTTTAGCCTGGAAATCGACTGAACTAATGGGAGAGACAGGCGGCCAGTCTGCCAAGTGTGCATTAAGCTGGCAGGTACCATGGAGTGGGTCATGGGCCATCAGCCGCACACATAATGAATGGAAGCCCCCCCCCCCGATTGGTTTTATGACTAGGTATACATCTTCATTGACTTTTACATATCCCACCAAATGCCAGCACACGTATAAGCAAGTCTGGGATAGTGAGGAGAGTTGAGCGCCATGCAGAATCGTGCCATTTGTTTCCTTTGCGTTTCTCCCAAAGAGCCTACGCAGCGTCTTGGCAGTAAATGGCTGAAGAAGCTTTTTCTGTCTCAAACCGGAAGGAGTACATCGTGGAGCACTTACTAATATCAGTACTGGATAGATTGCTTTTTCGCTCAGCCTTTGGATCTAATAATAGCAAGGCAATAAGTGGCAAACCTCATATGCTGTGTTGCACATTTATATTGCTTGATCCCCTGGCCCATAAAAATGCATGGAGGCCATGCAGTGATGACGGTGGTAGGCAGTTTAACCCCACCTGAGCACTCCTGTTAGTGCTCCCGATTCGTTCTCATGTCTCCTTCTGTGAGAAAAATGCTACGTAATGATTTTTTCCCCAATGTTGTTAAATGAATCAATGTAACAATATCCAAGCTTCGTAACGTTGATGTCCACACACTATGTTGATTTCAGTACATATTGTCATAGTACTCTGTTCAAACACAGGTCCAAACCACATGTGACTCTTTAACTACCCATTTGTGGCTTATTGGTGATCTATAATAATTGTGTTGGAAGTAATCAATACATTTGACATGTAAATAAAAAACAACAGGCTCTTGAACCCTCTGACGTGAACTTTGCACCGTTGGCTCAGTTGGCAAATACAGTTAGGTCCGGAAATAACTGGACAGTATAATTGGCTCTTCACCAAAATATATTCAAGTAATAGTTCAATAATGAATATGGGTTTAAAGTGCAGTCTCTCAGCTTTAATTTGAGGGTAGTCATCCAAATTGGAGGAAGGGTTAAGGAATTACAGCTATTTAATATGCAGCCCCCTCTTTTTCATGGGTCCAAAAGTCATTGGACAATAGACTCAAAAGCTGTTGCATGGACAGGCGTGGTTTATTCCTTTGTTATTTCTTCTTCAATTAAGCAGGTAAAAGGTCTGGAGTTGATTCCACGTCTGGTATTCAAATTTGGAAGCTATTGCTGTGAATCCACAACATGCGGTCAAAGGAGCTCTCAATAAATCAATCAATCAATCAATCAATAACATTTACTTATAAAGCCCTTTTTACATGAGCAGTTGTCACAAAGTGACAGTAGTGTTTGGGGTTCAAGGCCGGGTGTTTTGTAAAAGCACATTGGGACAACTGCTGGTGTAAAAAGGGCTTTATAAAATACAATTGATTGATTGATTGAGAAGCATGACCAGATAGACAAGAACAGGGACAACCGGGTGGAGTGGGGCTTGGGGCGGTTATCAGACGGGCAATTGGAATCATCAGGTATTGTCTTGATCTGCAACACAACCAGGAGGACTTTGGACAGTGGCAGTCTTTAAACCCTGGTGCTCAGGAGGTATGGGCCATGTCCTCCTAAGTTTGAACGGAGCAAGAGACAAGAACATTTAGAGTGCATTCCTTAGATTTACAAGATTTTACAGGGGAGAAAGAGAACTGACCCTATCTCCTTGGCACATTAATTTATCAGTGTAAAACCTTGAGGCTGAGACAGGGGGGTCCAGTGAAACTCTGGCCCTATTCCCAACCGGCAAGAAGTCAATCCACCCACATTTTCAAGCATCAACCAAAGGGACCCCCACCAACCACATCCACCCTGGTATGAGGGCTGAGTATTGGCCAGAGAGTTCAACCCAATTGCACAATGGGTGCAACGGGGAGACAATAACAAGCCAAATGGCATTGGAGGGAGTAGAAAGAATAGAAAGGCCAGATTAGACTTTGCCAAAACACATCTAAGAAAGCCAGCCCAGTTTTGGAACAGCATTCTCTGGACAGATGAAACTAAGATTAACCTGTACCAGAATAATGGGAAGAAAAAAGTATGGAGAAGGCTCATGACCCGAAGCATACCACATCATCTTTAAAACATGGTGGAGGCAGAGTGATGGCATGGGCATGCATGGCTTCCATTGGCACTGGGTCACTAGTGTTAATTGATGATGTAACAGAAGACAGAAGCAGCTGTATGAATTCTGAAGTGTATAGGGATCTAGTGTCTGCTAAAGTTGATTGGACGGCGCTTCACTTTACAGATGGACAATGACCCTAACCATACTGCGAAAGCAACCCAGGAGTTTTTAAGGCAAAGAAGTGGAATGTTCTGCAATGTCTGAGTCAATCACATGATGTCAACACAATCAAGCTGAAGACATCAACCAGCTGAAGTTCCAGACTTCAAGTAGTCATTGCCTGCAAAGAATTCTTGACAAAGAATAAAAAATAAACATTTTATTTATGACTGAGTTAATTTGTCCACAGACCTTTAAATAAGGGGACTGTGTATGACTCGTATCTACACTCGTATGACTCGTATCTACACTCGTATATCTTGTATCTAACTGTATGAACAACCACTCCCTACACTCGTTGTCACGTCTCCGCCCCCGCAAGCGCGCAGCAGAGGGCGCCGCACTCCTAAGGACCAGTGCACACCAAGTCTCACACCTGTCACCAATCACCACTCACACATCTGTCTCCACTCACCTCGTCCCCACGCATACAAGTACAACTCCCTGCCACTTCTCCCCTGCCAGATCAATGGTTCATGTTTATTACCACATCTCGCGTTTTCCTGTCTCTCGTCCTGCCTTCCCGTGTTCGACCGATCGCCCGTTCCCGAATATTCTGCCTGAGCCCTGCCTTTACTTCTGCCGCCCGCACGTTTACCGACCATCTGCCTGTCCCCGACTACTCTGCCTGCTGTTCGTCTGTGCCTTCGCCGCCAATATGTGAGACGCCTCACCTCCCGTCCCCATCCGTTCTGCCTGTCTCTGCTCCTCTCGCCCCCAGCCCGCGCTTGGGTTCTAACCTGCGTCTGTGACACTCGTATGTCTCCTATCTAACTGTATAAACAACCACTCACTACACTTGTATGTCTCGTATCTTACTGTATAAACAACCACTCCCTACACTTGTCTCATATCTAACGAAATAAACAACCAGTCACTACACCCGTATGCAGGGATGCCAACAGGAATTGCAGGACCTGGGACAAAATTGAACATTTAGGACCCAAACCACCGGCCAATACATTTTATAAATAGCAACGATGTTACTGTTCATAAAACAGGTCATAAACATTTATTGTTTAATGTTTTAGCTAGGTAGTACTAAATACCAAGATTGACTGGCTAATAAATAATTATATTTAAGCCAACCAAATGGCCCCCCCGAGGCCTGGGCCCGGGATGTTGCTGGTTGTCCCCCCTGTCAGCATCTCTGTCAATATGTCTCGTTTCTAACTGTATAAACAACCAGTCACTACAACTGTATGTCTTGTATGCTTCTTCGTTTATTCCCACTGTATTGGAATGGAAGGGGTTCCATCTTCATGTGCACTGTGGATTATAGCCTGGGGATGAGGTTAAGTATTACCTAGCATATTTGGAAATGCACAAGTTTGAGGGACTATCTTAAAAGTAGCCTGGGCCCCTGAATCCCAATGCTATAGTGTTGATCCTGAGGGCCAGTAGAAGGCACTTTTAGACGGTTGCTGTCTTTCAGATGGGACACTAAATGGATGTCCTTACTCTTCGTGGTTACTAAAGAGCCCATAGCATTTATTGTTAGAGTAAACGTGTTAACCCCTGTGTCCTGGCTAAATACATCATTATGGCCACCTAACCTTCTCCAGTTTCCAATTGGCTCATTCACCCTCCTCCCCCTTGCACTAAAGTTACGCAGATTCTACCACAGGACACATTTAGGGCAGAATGATCCAGAAAGATTTGATGTGTCCAAGTGAATTGCTAAGAACAAGTCTTTCAAACCCTCAGGTGCCTTGCATGTGTGACATCAAGGATGTTTATCACAACTCTGGTTTTCCGACTATATCGTTAGTGAGAAGGGAAGGTGGAATGTTTTTATCAGATCAACGGAAGCTTTTGTCATTGAGATATAACAGATATCCATGTCTAAAGGTGGCACTTTTTGGCTTTTCAACCAAATTCATCAAACACTGACCAACCAAATGCAACTCACCAAAGTAGAATAGTCTGGATCTTTCTCTCCATACTGTGTGACTAATCCCAGAAGTGAAGGAAGCATAATCTATTTCTTCATCTTCCACCGTTGTCAGTAATGATGGAGAAATCAGTTGATGCCAAGTCTCGGAAGGAAGAAGACGTCATGTCATTACCAAGCTCAAAGTATTTCCCTGGCTCTCTAGCAAATACTCAAACATTAATCACATTTCCTCATTCGAAACTGTGCTTTTGGATTAGCTAATGTGAGAGGTCACTTTTGGAGAAGGGAATGATTCTTGGCTGCGCTTCACCTGCTTTATGTGCGACCTCTTTAATTTTGTCACTAATGTTTCTGCAGCGCTCAACAACAAATCTATGAGCTGCTCTTTCAGCCTTCATGGCTTGGGTATGAGATGAGAAGTCTTAGGGGAGTGTCTTTAGTCTCTCCTGTGAAGGATCTTACATTTGCCTGAGTCTGATTGTCACTGTCAATCATATTATTATAGATAGAGTTGTAACTTATGAACAAAAATACTGTTACGTTAAGTGTTGTGACTTATCAATAGTTATATTGTTATAAAAGAGTTGTAACCCATTAACAATAATACTGTTGAACAGGGTTGTAACTCAACAACAATAGTACTGAAATTGACAACATTTTTCAACCAGCATTTTCAGGAAATATTTTGGGAAAGTCACCCAACCCTAGATGTACCATTCAAATATTATAAAAAAATACGGAAATTTAGCACTGTCACTTTTTAGTTCAATAGACAACTAAGAATAAAACAAAGGTAAACACTTGTTTAATTGATAGTGCTCAGTCAGTAGTAAAATCTCCAAGGGCTAACATGGAAACAATATACCTCCTAAAATTCTCATTGGTCCCCTAATGTACCACTGTCTGAGTTTAAAGCTTTTTCGCACTTGCATTCCTTTTTATTATTTTGGACCCAAATGTATTGCCCTCCAAATATGTCCTTGTCACAACTCCACAGATGTTGTGGGAGGGATAAAATGTCAGATCATTTTAATCACATCTTGCCAAATTGTTCTTCTTTTTACCACACTCGTAACTCCACCAGGATGTTTTTAAAATCAGGCACATGCACCCGGAGCAGAGTTCATACTCAGGCCAAAAACCACAATTGACCTTGCAGGCTCATGATTGACAACAAGGTGTCACTAGAGAGTGATGGCAGCCCAGTCCAATAGTGCCCATGTCCATGGAAATTGTTTTAAAGCATCCTATGGTGTTCTATGTACACACCAACTTCGATCTGCTTATTTCTGTAAGTTACCCATCAATAAAATTACCTAACGTCTAAAGGCCTTTTCATGGTTAATGTTAGATTGACTAAAATAATTCAAATGATTTTCCTATTGTGTAGTGTTCTGTTTGATTTGCGTTCTGTGACACATGGAGGGAGATGACATTTACACTGAATGATAGAAAACGTGACTTCATTAGAACTTACCTGCTCTAGGAAAAACTGAACATTGTAATTACTCTGCCAAGAGAGAATTTATTCAATCATATTTTTTCCCTTGCAAAGATTCATCATGTCATTCTAAATCATCCCATAAAATAAAATGTATAATTAATTAAAATACAAATAATTCAATTAAAACACCTATCATGTTACGCATTAAATAACCTCATACTCAGGCTATTGCCCGCAATGCATAGGAGCCTGGAACACCTATTATTTGAAGTTGGCCATTAGGAAGGAGCTGAATCATTCTGCAAAAGTATTTGGTATCTTTTGATTTCAGCTATTCAAAATAAAGCGAGGTGTGTCATTAAATAGAATTAAGTGTCATGAGCCAGCCACTTTGTAATGTCAACCAATAGCCTACACCAATTTTTGTATCATAATGAACACGTTTAAATATGCTGCTTATCAATGCAACCAAGACAGGTCTGCTGAAATGTATGCTCACAGTTTTCCCGAAAGAAACGTTACATCTTGTGCTTGGGAGCACAAAACATATGGGCTAAAGCATTGTGGGAGTTGATTGGTCAGTGGACTATAATTGAACCAATGCATATGAAACCAACGCATGTTGTCCCTGGAATTTTTTACAGCTTTCGTTTTGGCTAATGGGGTCAAGTTGTTTCACCAGACATTTCAAACCTGTTTTGGAACAAGAATACACATTGAATTATGACATTGAATGTGTAAGTTAAGAAAAATGTGTGTAGGATTATTCAAGCATTTCATTCATAATTTGGAGAAAATGGTCCTGAGCACAGCAAGGTGACAAAACCTACCGAGGTTGATTTCTTCCGCCTGCTAAATATAAAGAGGTCAGCAGTCCTGTAGCTCATTGTGTGTTTGTGGTAGAGACTTTGTCATTTCTTATTGTATCCATCAGGGTCTTCTGAACCTGCCAGTACAAGGCATTTATAGATAGCTTTGCAAGGGTTTGTGGAATCCAGTAATCAGAGTAAAACGTTCTGGCAAGGAAACATGGTACTTAACAATTTAAGTTTTAGGAACACAGGAATGTTTGTGGTTTTGCTATGTCACACAAGCTAAGTCCTATTAATTTATAACAGCTAAGTATGCATTTGTAAGATAACTGAAACAAATATTTTCTGGTGACAACAGCATAATTTAAAACATGTAAGCTCAGCTTTAAAATACTCTTAACTTAAAGCACCAGTCAAAAATGAAGGCAACATTAAGGATGGCTTCAGCCAAAATGAGTCCTGAGGAAAGATGAAAATTGAAATAAAAACATACCAATGGTACTTTGTAAAATTACGGTCACTTTATTTAAAAACTCAAAACGCTTAAGTCATTTAGCGGCATCATTTCCCTCTTCTGTGCACTTTGAAGGATATTTGCAGCCATGAGTGCCAGCTATGTGAAGATTTTGCGGTGTGCATCCATCAGATAGCTCCACTGAAGCTGAGAGGAAAAGAGAACAGAATTAGTGTTATAGAAAAGTGCTGCACAATTCACCTTTACAATATGAGCATATATTTACTAAATGACATTAAGGGTATCTACAGTGTCTCCTGAAACTAATCACCCACCGTGGATTTTTTTCTGTTATAACATTAAAAATCTATATTGATTTAAATAGGAGATTTTGATAATCACAAAAAATTCAGGGGTACTTCACCTGGATGTCAAAAGGGGGGTGATTATATTTGAGAACCATTTTCCTGTAATTACTTTTTAATTTCAGCTGGTTCTTTAAAAAATATGTACGGCCTCCACAAATGACTCCAGCTTGACCTCTCTGGTTCTCTGTGCTTTGTTTTTCTTGATTCTAACTCGGCAGTAATAGGACTCTGGGGGGTGATTTCCACCTCATATACAAAACTTCCCATTCTCCAACTCTTCCAAAACATTCTTTTGTTAATCTCACAGGTCCCAGATTAAAAAAAATATTATCAAATCAGCTCAAGTGAATTACTCCAGACAGTTTGTCCTTAATTAAAAAAAATACAGTGAGAGGAATGTTTGTTCTACATTGTATATTTAATAACACATTTCTACTTCCAACAGCATGTTTCATGCTGAATGCATCCCAGTTCTACAGCTGAAGTCAGAAGCTTGTATATACAGTGGGGAGAACAGGTATTTGAGACACTGCTGATTTTGCAGGTTGTCTTACTTACAAAGCATGTAGATGACTGGCTCGGCCACTCCAGGACCTTGAGATGCTTCTTACGGAGCCACTACTTACTTGCCCTGGCTGTGTGTTTCGGGTCGTTATCATGGAAGACCCAGCCACGACGCATCTTCAATGCTCTTATTGAGGGAAAAAGGTTGTTGGCCAAGACCTTGAGATACATGGCCCCATCCATCCTCCCCTCAATACGGTGCAGTTGTCCTGTCCCCTTTGCAGAAAAGCATCCCCAAAGAATGATGTTTCCACCACCAATGATGTTTCCCATGGGGTTGTACTCATCCTTCTTCTTCCTCCAAACACGGCGAGTGGAGTTTAGACCAAAAAGCTCTATTTGCGTCTTATCAGACCACATGAACTTCTCCCATTCCTCCTCTGGATAATCCAGATGGTCATTGGCAAACTTCAGATGGGCCTGGACATGCGCTGGCTTGAGCAGGGGGAACTTGCATGCGCAGCAGGATTTTCATCCATGACGGCATAGTGTGTTACTAATGGTTTTCTTTGAGACTGTGGTCCCAGCTCTCTTCAGGTCATTGACCAGGTCCTGCTGTGTAGTTCTGGGCTGATCCCTCACCTTCCTCATGATCGCTGATGCCCCAGGAGGTGAGATCTTGCATGGAACCCCAGACTGAGAGAGATTGACCGTCATCTTGAATTTCTTCCATTTTCGAATAATTGCGCCAACAACTGATGCCTTCTCACCAAGCTGCTTGCCTATTGTCCTGTAGCCCATCCCAGCCTTGTGCAGGTCTACAATTTTATCCCTGATGTCCTTACACAGCTCTCTGGTAAGGACATTCTTACTGGTTGGTAGGTGATCAAATATTTATATCATACAATAAAATGCTAATTAATTATTCAAAAAATCATACAATGTGATTTTCTGCATTTTTGTTTTAGATTCCATCTGTCACATTTGAAGTGTACCTATCGTAAAAATTACAGACCTCTACATACACGTGTATCAAAAACTTGTTCTCCCCACTGTATGAAAAGTACAGAGTGGATTTGCACTCCTGCTTGGATGTATGAGATATATTTTTATTATTAACTATCTTGTCTAGTTATTATATTTAAATGTTTTTAAAACCTCATTACTCATGATATCCTTATGACGTCCCACCAAGTCTATAGGCTGGTCCCCCGACTATTTCTCCCCACTGTACATAAATCAAATATGTTTATACTCAGTTGTTCACAGTTCCTGACATTTAATCCTAGTAAAAGATTCCCTGTCTCAGGTCATTTCAAGAATTTGAAATATAAGACACGTCTTACTGCGGATAAAGATACATTTTGTACCCGTTTCCTCCAGCATCTTTACATGGTTCTTTGCTGTTGTTCTTGGATTGATATGCATTTTTCGTACCAAAGTACATTCATCTCTGGGAGCCAGAACCCATCTCCTTCCTAAGCATTATGATGGCAGTGTGGTTCCATGGTGTTTATACTTACATTCTGTTGTTTGTACAGATGAACATGAGCACCTTCAGGCTTTTGGAAAATGCTTCCAAGAATGAACCAGACTCATGGAGTCTACAATTCTTTTCTGAAGTCTTGGCTGTCCTCTTGATTTTTCCTGGATTACAAGCAAAGAGGCACTGAATTTGAACGTAGGTAGATACACCCCCATTTAAACATCCAATTGTCTTAAAGGATGTCAATTAGCATTTAAAAGCCTTTACCTAATTTTCGGGAATTTTCCAAGCTGTTTAACAGCACAGTCAATTTAAAGCATGTAAACTTCTGACCCATTGGAATTATGATAAGTGAACTAATCTGTCTGTAAACAATTGTTAAATAAATTAATTGTGTCATGCACAAAGTGCACAAAGGAGCTGTTGAAAAAGTATGTCAACTTTAGTGTTTTTTAACTTCTTACTTCAACTGTACATATTTGTCTGAATGGTCTGAGAAATGCACTACACTACTGCAGGTCTATTTCCTCTAAAATGCAACCTATTTCAAAGAAAATTGAGAAGTCAGACAGAAGAGATTCACAATTTGAAGCCTTGAGGTTCAATTCCCACCTAGAAAGATTATGCATCACAGCAGGGCATGTCACCCAGCTGTGAGTTCAAATTATGGATGTAAAAGAAATTCATTTTAAATTGTTCTTACAAGTTACATTATCCCTGCCAGTTTAAACCGCTTGTGTCCCCCTTTGGTAGATCCTCTTCATCTGATTGTAGATACTAAGGTATCCTAAGTCTGGGATTCGATTCCCCATAGTGGGATTCGTATGCTTCTGCTGAACCTTTCATACCTAATGAGAAAGATTCAGTAGATGCTCAACGTGGTTGCTGCACTGATGTTAATGCATATTAGTGTTAGAAAATGAATCATCCCTAGATTGAAGTGTGACATACTACAAACATTTAAAAAGAGAACAATGTCAACCATGCTGATGGACATGTCCTGTCATGGCAGCAGATAGATCAAGGTATAAAAGGCAGCAGACAGTTAAAGGAGCATGAGAACCGAGGACAGAGTAATGCTTGGACAGTACAAAGAGCTTCTGTAACACAGAGGAGAGCAATCTCACAGAGGATTCTTTGATGAAAGCAAGGAAGCAAGTTTATTTGTATAGCACAATTCATACAAGGAAGCAGTTCAATGGGCTTTAAATGAAAAGAAAATATAAAAATGCAATACAATTAAAAGCAGTCAGATTGTTACAATTCTCTAACCACCCTCCAGGGGGACTCTCCACACTGGTATCTGAATCCTTGCACTCCAGCGCTAGGATGAACCCGTCAATCGCTTGTGAGATAATCTCTGCATTGAACTTGCATTACAGAAAATTGGTAAAATATAGAAAAATAGAAATAGAATAACAACCAAATAATAATAAAATATTGAATAAAAAATGTATTATAATAATAAAACATCCAATAAGAAAATACAACTATTCCATGTGAAAGCTGTAAAAGCTGTAAAGCAAAACAGTGTTGTTTAAGCACTCAGTCATAGATGCGTGAAAAGAAAAGTGTTTTAACCTGGTTTTAGAAATGTATACGTTAGGGGCACGTCTAAGATCTTCCGGTAGTTTATTCCAGATTTTAGCAGCATAGCTACTAAACGCAGCTTGACCATTCTGAATGAGCTGCAGCTGTTTTACAGTCTTTTTTGGGAGTCCAGTTAAGAGGCCATTACAGTAGTCAACCCTACTAGATATAAAAGCATGGATGAGCTTCTCTTGGTCTTTTTGGGACACCAAGCCCTTGATTCTGGCTGTAATTTCAAAATGATAGAATGCTGTTTTGGTGACTGCTTTGATGTGACAGTTGAACATACAAGATTACACACTTGGTCCCTGGTTTTTAGGGCCGGAGAATCCAGCTCTTCACTAACAGTAGGTCTCTTTATTAGCACAATAATCTCTGTTTTATCTTGGTTTTATTATAGACCATTTTAGTTCATCCTGGTATTTATGTTCTCTATACAGTTACTCAGTGAGTCTATTGAGCTGTTGTCATTCTGTTCAAGAGCCATATATATTTGAGTAACATCTGCATAGCGATTGTAGTTAATGTTGTGGTTTTGTAGAATTTGGCCCAGAGGTAGCATGTAGTGATTGATCAGAAGCAGTCTGAGGGAATACCTGGGGAACTACGCATGTCATAGCTACCCTATCTGATTAATTATTGCCAATAGTTACAAAGTAACTCTGGCCATCTTAACTCATGGTGGTTCTTCATGGTGCTTCCTGTTTGTTCATGTTTTTCTTTTCCTTTACAGGAACAACAAGGTCCTTGACATTCCATATTTTGGCATTAATATTATCCAGGAGTACATCAACTGACTAAGCACTTATTGTTGAAGAGATCGCTATGGCCTCCACAAACCGAGCATTGTTACTCTCATTAATGTACCTTTTCTTAACAAAAACAGAGTTTACTTGAACATCCAGGGTGATCAGTGATTAAAAAAGACAGAAATAATCAGACAAGGCCAAGTCATTAACCATGACAGAAGAAATAGAGACCTTTGGAGATAACCAGATCTGGAATGTGGCCTTGAGTGTGTGTACACTCTTTTGCATGTTGAGTGAGATCAAAAGTAGTGCAAAAAGTTATTTGTCATTATTATCCATATTATTATCTATGTGGATGTTAAAATCACCTGTTATAAACAAGTTATAATCAACAGACAGTAGTTTGGCAAAATCATCAATAAAATATGCAGAATATCGTGAAGGTCTGTAAATGGTTAAAAACAAAGTTTTGGGTGCAACCTTCAAAACTTCCAGTGTTTTTCTTTGCACTGGAATGTAGCTTTGAATAGGGCAGCAACTCCTTTTCATACCATTTCAACACATATTCATATAACCAAATTTCCTATTCAAACTAATTTCATGCATGTTTTTCTGGAAAACAAGGACATTTCTAAGTGACCCCATACTTTTCAACGGTACATGAACAGAATATGTAAATACACTTCTGGATTTACACTAACAACAAGAAACATTATAACAATGCATATAAACTCAGTGTACATGTTCTTCACCTGGAAACTTATATTGCGCTCTTAAATTCTATTGCTTTTTTTTTGGGTGCCAGTGAGATGTTTTTTTTGCTCATTTCACTCTAATACACATTGAGCAAGATGTAGTCTTTAGAGCTCTGCGGGAAGCATCCGTCGGAAAAGTATTCCAAGTTACCTGTCATGAAGTATCGTTTAAAGCAAAGATATATAACTATTGTGGTGTAAACATTTCATAATATTAGATCAGCCATTCTGATCAATCACTTAATGAATACCAACACAGGAATGTATAAACTTTCGTTGTCCTTAATTCTTCAGGTAAGCAAACAATCCTGCTGACATATAATTGGTTTTGCTAGAGTTGGGTGGGTGGTGAGCAGTTCACTGTTCCTTAGCTACCTGGTCGCTCCTCTGGCTAATCTATTCATTAAAGTCTTTAATGGGCTCTTGTGTTTCAGAATCCATCATGTCCCAATAATTTATTTTTACGATTGACGGCGCTTTTACTGTGTTTGACTGATTGGCCAAATTGTTCCGCTTCCCAGCTCGGCTGAAAAATGCAAGCGCTATATCCGAACATGGCGTATTAATTTCATCGTTTCCCTGCTGACCAAACCATTAGCTTCTAGACTCAATCATGTCAATGACACAGACAGAATCAGATTGGCGAAGGAGTAGGGTCAGCGGTGAAGAGTCGTGGGGCATCCTGCCGCCTCCTGTTTAGTTACCTTCCTCTGAAGTCGGGGTGACTGCTCCAAGACCCATGCCTCCTGTTTAGTTACCTTCCTCTGAAGTCGGGGTGACTGCTCCAAGACCCATGCCTCCTGTTTAGTTACCTTCCTCTGAAGTCGGGGTGACTGCTCCAAGACCCATGCAATAGCCCCGGAAAAGTGAAATCTCATGATTCTCAGAAAAACACAAAAAACTACATTTTTAACACGTTAAATCATAACCACACGGATATAAATACAATATATATCACATGATCTCAGGACATCGTGGAATTCTCCAAATTAATGCTTTTCACGTTTGACTACACTTGCGTACTCAAAGCAAAAGCCAATCGAATTGACATGGAGGTGTCGGCTGCTTATTGCTTTATAACTGAACGATGATGGAGTTCATGCTAATTTAAAGGTAAACCGCTATTCCTCTAATAATTATCAACTCAATCACAATGCAGCTACTAAAGTACCTTGTAACAACCTGTTAATACAACATTAGTGAACACAATATTAACAATATTGTGTTCACTATACAATATTAACAATATTAAAAGGAATAAAACCAACTTCATTAAGTGTCTTCCAAAATATTGAACTTAATCTCGAACTTTTTTCGAGGACCAGATCTATCAGTCAGTTCAGAAGTTATTTAAACAGTGCAGAAACACATGGGACTAATTTTTAACTCTCAACTTTGCTGTGGAGGCAGAAATAATGTCAGAAAGTAGCCCTCTGCCAAGTTTCATAACCGCATACTGCTTAACTTTCTATAAATACCACAGGACTTGGTCCAAGTTGATCAAGTGTGATTGAATCTGAAATGGCTCCAAAGGTGGAAGCCAAGTTTTCTTGAGGGGAATTGCTTGCCTCCATACCAGAATTTGACACAAAAAAGCCCTACTGAATCACTAAGAGTTTTCTCCATTGGCATTGGGATGATTGAGCCAAACACACATTGCTGCAATATCAGCACCCAGAAGAAGAAAGCTCCTATTTTAAAGTGAAGAACAGAGTCATATTGGTTCTTTACATAAATGTCCAATTGTGAAAGCATATTTTATAGTTATTGATTCCTTCTCTGTATCCTGCTATACTGCTGCATTTCTCAGATTACTGTGATCCAGTTTATTAAAAGTTATCTCAGCAGACTCCAGCAATCGGCAGGATTACATGCAATGAAATCTAATGAATACATCAACCCTATTATTGACATTATTCCCGGAAAACACAACTAACAAATTGAAATCCCATTCCAATCCTATCTTGAGTCCACACATATTTTTGGATAAGGATATGCAGTGGCACAAGACATCCCAAGGCCTGCGTTTCAATACCATAAGAACATTTGAAAAATAAGAAGTACCGAAAATACACTAATTGGCTACAATGGGGTGACCATATCTCCCTCTGGGATTTGTTTTGAATGGTGTACCTCAAGTCATATAAAAATGACAATTACATTTTAATGTCACTCTTCAGGAACATACATTTTAAACCAAACCATTATTCATTATTTTATGAATGAATGATACGGGAGCCTGTATTTATATTACAGTAGCATATATAGAGAGGTCTGCTATGTCCAACACTCTGATTCTGGAAGGCCCTAAACAGACCAATATCAATCACAGGTAGATTTCCTCTTTTTCTTTAACGAGAGGGAAGTAAGTAGAACGCTACGGTAACAGAGCTGTGCATCGAGACAGCATCAGATGACGTCAGGCCTAACCAAAGCCTCCTCCCACACAGTATATGCCACGGCTTGATGCCTTAACATTTCCACGATTAAATGTAATTTCCCTAATGTTCCCTGGGATGAACAACAGTAAACCCAGCAAGTGGCTTGGCTGCTCTTACAAGTCAAGTGGCACTTCCCATGAGCCTTTAAGTAATGACCTGGCCCTAAATGTGAATGTAGCGTTTGTTTGAGCCCCCTATCCCGCCCACTTAATGGATGAACAAACAGACATTTTAAGGTGTGTTTGTTTGTTCTTGCCAACCCAATCTCCAAAAAAAACCCTGCTTAATTGTGAGCAGCAACATTTTTATGACAAGGCTTGATGGAATTATCCACCATACATAAGGTCTCAAGGTAAAATAATTTATTGTCTGGTTGCATTGTAGATCTCAAAACATGTGAACAAGGAATTTACAGTAACTGTGTGATATTGTCACCATGTCAGACTTTGACTCAATTGTTTCATGTCAGTGGTACCTACAATCCAACACACGCCACCTGACTCCGCTTATCATGCTGCTCAACCATACGCTCCCTTTATCTGAACAAATAATCTGGATAGCTATAAGCAAGTATTGCTAGCTATTCATGACAAACTTTGCTATCCCGACCTAATGTCAACATTACCATCTAAAGTGATATTTGGCTGTGTTACCTACCAAACAAGATGTTAGTGATACACATTTCCTGCACAGTGTGGGACCTCACATCTCACTGGCAAATCAGAAATGGACAAAGGTCGTTTCACCAGCTTATCATTGTGCATTCTTAGGGAATAGTTTTAAAATGACCTTTTTTGTCACTTTTTTGTCACTATGCACTAATGAAAATAACAAAACCACTTGATTATGCGGGTAAAATGACATTTTAATAACAATTTTATTTTATATTATGTGTAGAAAAAGCATTTGTTGCTGTTTAAAGTGAGCACATTTTGTTCACTTTTTAAAAGTAAAGCAAAAACATACATTCTCTGCATCAATACTATATAGTTGCGATTAGGGTTGCATTAATTATAAATCAATTCCAAGTAGTTAAATTAAGTCAATCATTTAGAGAAAGGCTTCAAAACAGGAAATGTAAAAAAGAGAGCCCAAGACATTGGGATTGAACAGCCCCTGGAGCTTGAGTCTGCGTCTTGCACTACAGGATATTAACAAGCCCTCACATTAAGCCTAGTTGACGATAGGAAATTGCCATCTGGTCCTAGCAGAATCAACAACTCTTACCCCGTAAGAGGGTGGGACAGCCAGTGTACCTTTTAGGGTGTTGTGGGTAATCTCAGTGCAATGGATGTAGCCAGGTGAGCAAATGTTCCCTTAACGCCCCACTAGAAGAGCCCCCAACGACGAGAGATTGGCCACACACTTGAACTTGCATTTAATCAAGGGAGAGCATCCTCTGTGGTGGTTCTGGTGTGCAGCGCTGATTAGATTCAGAGATTGAGAGCCATTATAGGAGGTTAGAGTCTGCTAATGACTTAAGTGCTGCTCCTCTTTCCTTTCTCATGAGGAAGTGATTTATCTGGGCAGGGCAGGGCCCCCGAACCAAGGCGCTCCAAGCAGTGATCGGAGACAGCAACATAGATCATGTCATTCAACCTTAATCCTGTCACAACGAGCTGGTGTATCTGATTTAAAGATTTGACAGGTCTCTGTGAACATGTGACATCTGTAATCCATATTGTGGTACTTTGTATCGCTCAGAAGTGCCGTTATCCTCGTCAGAGATTAAATGGAAACATTTGCTGTTTTTGATGCTCGTAGAAGTTCTATCTCCTATGGTTATGGAATATTCTGTGTAGCTAACTGAATTAAGAAGTATAGTTTACATTTTCTGTTAAACGTCAGTGAAAAGTTCAACTCATTAACTAGAACTTGCATAACGATATCAGGGGTGGACGAGTGGCAGTTGGATTCATGTATCTGATATTTACTCAGGGTAAACCCACTTTGGGGGAGAACAAGTATTTGATACACTGCTGATTTTGCAGGATTTCCTATTTACAAAACATGTAGAAGTCTATAATTGTTATCATAGGTACACTTCAACTGTGAGAAACGGAATCTAAAACAAAACTCCAGAAAATCACATTGTATGATTTTTAAATAATTAATTTGCATTTTATTGCATGACATAAGTATTTGATACATCAGAAAAGCAGAACTTAATATTTGGTACAGAAACATTTGTTTGCAATTACAGAGATCGTATGTTTCCTGTAGTTCATGACCAGGTTTGCACACACTGCAGCAGGGATTTTGGCCCACTCCTCCATACAGACCTTGTCCAGATCCTTCAGGTTTCGAGGATGTCGCTGGGCAATGCAGACTTTCAGGTCCCTCCAAAATGTTCTATTGGGTTCAGGTCTGGAGACTGGCTCGGCCACTCCAGGACCTTGAGATTCTGCTTCCAGAGCCACTCCTTAGTTGCCCAGGCTGTGTGTTTCGGGTGGTTGTCATGCTGGAAGACCCAGCCATGACGCATCTTCAATGCTCTTACTGAGGGAAGGAGGTTGTTGGCCAAGATCTTGCGATACATGGCGCCATCCATCCTCCCCTCAATACGGTGCAGTTGTCCTGTCCTCTTTGCAGAAAAGCATCCCCAAAGAATGATGTTTCCACCTCCAAGTTCACGGTTGGGATGGTGTTCTTGGGGTTGCTCTCATCCTTCTTCTTCCTCCAAACACGGCGAGTGGAGTTTAGACCAAAAAGCTCTATTTTTGTCTCATCAGACCACATGACCTTCTCCCATTCCTCCTCTGATCATCCAGATGGTCACTGGCAAACTTCAGATGGGCCTGGACATGCGCTGGCTTAAGCAGGGGGACCTTGTGTGCGCTGCAGGATTTTAATCCATGACAGCGTAGTGTGTTACTAATGGTTTTCTTTGAGACTGTGGTCCCGGCTCTCTTCAGGTCATTGACAAGGTCCTGCCGTGTAGTTCTGGGCTGATCACTCACCTTCCTCATGATCATTGATGCCCCACGAGGTGAGATTTTGCATGGAGCCCCAGACTGAGTGAGATTGACCGTCATCTTAAACGTTTTCCATTTTCTAATAAATGCGCCAACAATTGTTGCCTTCTCACCAAGCTGCTTGTCTATTGTCCTGTAGCCCATCCCAGCCTTGTGCAGGTCTACAATTTTATCCCTGATGTCCTTACACAGCTCTCTGGTCTTGGCCATTGTGTAGAGGTCGGAGTCTGTTTGATTGAGTGTGTGGACAGGGGTCTTTTATACAGGTAATAAGTTCGAACTGTTGCAGTTAATACAGGCAATGAGTGGAGAACAGGAGGGCTTCTTAAAGAAAAACTAACAGGTCTGTGAGAGCCGGAATTCTTACTGGTTGGTAGGTGATCAAATACTTATGTCATGCAATATATTGCAAATTAATTATTTAAAAATCATGCAATGTGATTTTCTGGATGTTTGTTTTAGATCCTGTCTCTCACAGTTAAAGTGTACCTATTGTAAAAATGACAGACCTACATGCTTTGTAAGTAAGAAAACCTGCAAAATCAGCAGTGTATCAAATACTTTTTCACCCCACTGTATGTGTTTCTTACAAATCTTACTGCCCAAGAAAGCTGTTGTTAAAATACATACTTACTTCATCTGTCCCATCTGAATGAAGAGTACACTGGTTCTTATAACCAATCAATAAAAGGCTACACTGCATTTGTATTCACTGTCTTTGCCTGTCTCTTCACTTCATTTGCAATGTCATCCTAACTAAGATATGGAATTGTTTTAGGTTGGTCACACAATAGGATCGAAACAGCAATTTGTTTTAAGATTAACTTCACCTAGTCGTCAATTGAATACATGGTCCAATTCAGATTTTACTTTTTGACTTAAGTATGGATCAAAAATAGATGTCACAATGAAATGTATGGCTATAGCACATAGAAAACCATCTAAATATTGCTAAACATATAATATAATGTGTCTTTTAAAAAACATTTTGATAAGAGTTAAGAAAATGACAGAAAAATATGCTTATCCACTTTTTTATCATTCATGATTGGTGTTCTATATGAACAGATGTTTTTACAGCAACACTTCTTAGGTTACCTTGAGATAGATACCAACGCATGTGTGCATCATACAGCAAAACTCTGAAGATTCCCATGGTCCAGACCATTTTGAGTCTGGTATTAATTCCTAGCCTAAACATTTTTTATCATAATGATTATTATCATGCCTCATACCAGTGGATTTGGATGTGCCAGATAGAAACAGTAAAACAAGAAAATTTCCACTCATTCCTATTATCTGCATTATTGCTCTTGAGAAGTAATTACAGTTAATTTGTCTAAAGTTACTTTCCTATATATGATTAGAAACTCATAAAAATATCGGAAACTTCCAAATGATGTTGACAGCTGCGATCTAAATTTAAAAAAAAAAGAAAAACCCAGCTGCCCAAGACAAATCTGAAATACACTCGCTCCTCAAAAAAGGAAAATCATTAAATATGTTTTATATTCAACTACAGCGGTTGAGGTGAACCAAGCTGCAAGATGTCTGTGAGGAAAGGTCACTGTATTGATGCCCAACTCTAAAGTGGGTTTGTTCAGGAGAACTCTCTGGGCCATAATTCCCATGAGCTCCTCTTCTGGGTTGCACAGTTGCATGCATTTATGCACGTACGCCATACGTATGTATGTATGTATGCACATACACACATGCACACCGTACCTTCAATTGGCAATAGGGGTAGGACCGCTGGGCATTCCATTTTGCAGTGATTTAGCGCCTGCGATATCGGCACGACTCACTGTTCAATAGCACTAAAAGGCTCATCCTGTCTAATGGGGTTCCTCTGTGACGCATGCAGGGAAAGGCTCCCTCTATCCTCCTTCTTTTACACACACACACACACACACGAACACACACACACATGCAGACAGGCATACAGACTCACACAGACACACACACACACACACACACACACACACACATGCAGACAGGCATACAGACTCACGCAGACACACACACACACACACACACACACAGGACTACACACACATAGATGCACAAAGTCCCGTAGACAAGCACACACATTAACCACACACAAACACACAAACACAGACATGTACTTCATAATGTTTGCACACTAATGAAAAGGGGAGATTTCAGGGTGCAAATTAACAAACTGCTTTTGTAATTGCTTTTGAAAAACTACTTTTGTTGCCATCTGTGGCTCTGCCATAGATTCCCTGTCATAGGTGTCCATGTCTTTTATCTTTTATTCACCTTGGGGGACATTCTTGAAGTAAAGATAATCAATATAAAGCATTAGCAATGTCACCATAATTCATACCAAATTTGTCATTAGATATGTGGTTTAAGTCAAACTTTACAACGCAATAATAATCATTTTTTAACCACTTTATGTGGGAACCCTTATGTTTTTGTTTCCTTCAAGTATATTAGGCAGACATATATATTTACCTGTGATGACCTAATGAGTTTGAAACATTATCAAATTCTATTCTAATTCTAATCAAATTTTTCTAATGGGAATTGTATTATATAAGGATATGTTAAATAATATTATTTAGAATTGAAAAGGTCATTGGAGGCATTGACTTGAGAGGTAATCCCATCTAACACCGTTGAGTTGCCCCAACCCAGATAGATGGGACTGCAGTATAGCTCCATTCCCAGTAGATGTCCCTGCCTACAAGTTCTTTGCTGGGGGCTTATCGATTTGGCGCTCATGTAAAGAATTTGGGAGCCTATAAAACATATATTGCTGGGGATGGTTTCCATGGCCATTCATCAGATGTTTCTCCTGTTTATTAATGAAAGACTTGGATATCAAATGGTCTAAATGACTGGTGGATTTTGTGAATGGAGCACTTAGTGACTAAAGAATGACGTCATTGCAAAGCCATATCCCTTATTAGTGCCAGAAGTAAGGGGCGTCATCCGATTGGCTCATTGGATCATCTTTGCGATGGGATTGGCCAAAGGGAGATAATTAAACACCTACACAGTTCATGCACAAATCCAAGTAGTGGATATATAGGCTTGTGCATTGGAGCTGTATGCAACAGAATCAAGAGTTGGTCTTCAAGTTGAGAGAAGTCAACTTAGGTGTTTCGTATTCAGCTATATATATTTATTTTTTTCGCCTGGTAATTAACACAAACGGTAAGTGGAGACTTTTAATTGTAATATATTGCATTTGGTTGGAAGTTTGACCTTGTGGATTGTGTCTACGGGTTCTGTAATTGAACGGGATATCTGTGGATCTGCCTGGGACTTTTGGTGCAGGGTGATGTGTCTGTAACGAGATTAAAGTGCGGCCATAGGGGTCATTGCTCTTCCTTTGGGAGGGTCCCGTGGGCTCAGAACTGAAAAGACTGAAAGAAAAGATGGAGATAGTGAATAGGAGTGAGAAAAAGTGTGTACAAGCGAGTGAGACACCAAAGAGAGTTTCGAGAAAGAGGAAAACATACACTAAGTATGCTAGGAAGAGGGAAAGAGAGAGACAGAGAGAGAAACCAAGGGAGATGGAGACTTGAGGCTCTCTAAGAGGAGAGATGGACTGTCTGTGTGTGAGAGTGCGGTGGCAGCTCATTACACTAATGCACTCTTCCCCCCTGGGAGTTGGCACGCTGGCCGGAGCAACGATCCCTTCCACAGTGGCTAGCTAATGCAGCGTCCCTTCGGTTAGTGTTGAACATGCTAGGAGCCCCCATCATGGCCGGGTACAAGCCATAGGCTCCTCTGTTAACTACCTGTCGATCCTGTCCTGCATCCAACACGGTGAGAAACTGAAAGGATGGAGATGTGGAGGAATAGTTTTCTCCATGGATAAGAGTGAAGGACTATCATCTGGATCGGTTTGATGAATAGTGTTATGGGACTAATTCATGGCTATGTAGCTTAAGTAAATGTTGCTTTGTTTTATTGGCCTTGCAATGCTTCACTTCATTCTACTAAATGAATGCTGATTTTTGTGATGACCGAAACCTTATTTTCTTGAAATGTTATATGTAGACGTTCATGTAAGTGGTTTCAAGCCTGTGCAGCTGATGGGACTAATTCTTTGCTGTAGGGGACCATGGTTATGTTGAAGATTTCTGCGGTCCTTGTTGCCTATGCCCTGGTCATTTGCCAGATGTACAGCTCCCAAGCGGCCCCTGCCAGGTGAGACAGAAGTATTGAAGACAGACAGACAGGCATGGATGACGAAATTACATTCATATGCACACAAATCTTACACAAGTACACACATACAATTGTTTTAATGGCATCAAAAATTATTGAACTGATATTGCTTAACAAATTCATATTTAATTTCTGCAACAAAAGAAAAAATATTAATGTGTTTGTCTGTGAATATAAAACGTGAATTATGATTTCTGACGAATACACAAGTGTATATTATCGTTAATCCAATATCAATGAAGTGCACTCCAGTTAAGTGTAGGAGGGAATGTAATGAAATTTGTGGAAAGAAAACCCCCAGAACAAGACTAATTTAATTTAGGAGAGATAACTGAGATATATAAAAACATCCAAGCCACTCCCCGTTCTCACCAAGCTATCGATTTTGTCATAAATCTGAACTCGGTCACACATCGGCTGTTTTAGATGGAGTACTCTTAGCAGATTACAGTTTTCCTTTTTGGCTAGGATCCCTTACAGACCCACGTCATACCTTTTGGACTCAGTGACGCTCCCTTCCTTTTTTCTTGTTCTTTTTGGTGTTGTAGTTGATAACTCGAGTCAAGTTGTTATCTTAATTCCTATGCACCCACTTTTACCTCCTCTAGACCGGGCTTAGATTCCATGACAGACCGAGTCACCCTCACGGACTATGAGGCACGAAGGTTACTCAACGCGATAGTCAAGGAGTTTGTGCAGATGACAGCCGAAGAGCTGGAGCAGCAGGTGAACGATGGCAACGATGGCAATAGGTAGGCTACTGAAAACTCCCTCTAATTTCTTGTTTCATTTAATGCAGTGATTACATGTACTGTTGACGGTCAGCGCTAATTTTATATGATGTGGTAGAGCGTCAATGATTAGCCTACCGCGATCAAACTTTTCAACCAATGAATTAACTCGAACATTTTAACGGCAGTGTTGTTACCTTTGTGGAAAGACGTCGTTTAGCCACGTTAAGAGTGTCCTGCTGGCATTTGATATAAGCCACATAGAGGTATGTGCTCAGAGAAAAGGTGTCTCACGTCATCTCAAGGAGAGAGGTTCAGATCCTTATCCCTCCCTACAGATACTCTGTCGTAAACCTCCCGCATGGTTAATACGTATTGATTTATTTGAATGGACGAATGTTAACCGCCTGTTTGTTAAATGCATGTTCTTAATTAGAAGTGACGGAGTTGCATGACATCAGGAATCTCAACCTGTTCTGTTCTAAATGGGGAGATATGAGGATGTGTGGGAAAACAATGGAATTGGAGAGCATGGGGTTTGTAATAATATAATGAAATGATTTGAAAGGAAGCATGCTGTTTTGGAAACATTAATTTCTTGCTTTGACAGCACGCCTGACCATGCATTGTGTAGAGGAAACGCATGAAGTTAAGCTGTTCAGAAAGAACTAACATGAAAAGTGAGCGCGAGAGTCAGTGTGCGCGTGCATTGCGTGCCAAATATGCATGTGTCCCGCTACTATGAGTCTGTTTTCTGCATGTTTGTCTCTCCCCTCTGACAGCATGGAAAGACCCCTTACCAAGCGCTGTTCCAACCTCAGCACCTGCGTTCTGGGCAAACTGTCCCAGGACCTGCACAAATTACAAACATTCCCCCGCACGGACGTGGGCGCTGGCACGCCTGGCAAGAAACGCAGCGCACCCGAGAGCGAACGCTATGCAAGCTACGGGGAGACGTTTGACAGCATCTAACCCTCCGTCCTCCGTCAAAATCCCTGTCTTTTCCCTTTCCATTATAGTGTACTCCTTTAATCTGACAAGCCATTGTGCATGTGGATTGAGTTTTGCTTGCTTGATTGAAATCAGAGCAAATCTCCCATTGCAATGCCCTGTAGTCATTTTTGTTGATTAATTTAATTTCCCCTTATCGGCAGAGAATGGCGTATTGTGTTTGTTCTGACAATCAAAACTCTTCTAAATTATAAATATTCGAAAATGATTAATCTAAAGAATGTAGTATATTTTTTCAGTTGTATATTCATATAATTTGATTGCATTTAAGTTTATTGACACACAAATATCACGAGATAACCATAAGTAATATTTCGACCATAATAAATGGTTTCTTCATGCGTCACGTTTCTTGTTCAATAAACCTATTTTTCTACCAGGAAGCATTTTACTTTTTATTCTTAAGAAACAGAACATTGGTATTTAAACAATTAGTTTTATAGACCTAGCTGTATGTCTTCCAACAACTGCATTACACATTTTCTTTGAACTTCAATATAGAGTAAATCACCTAATTACATAAAAGGTGTTCCAATACCCTTGAACGTTCTACCCTCACAGTCCTGAAGGTAAGAATCATGACCAACTGAATCATTCAAATTATGTAACATTTCCTCTCCTCTCCTGTGCTTCTTTGTAATTGTTCTTCTCTCATATTATATTGACAATGGTACATTAATCACCATTGAAATGTATTGTGTTTTATAGAATGAATATTTGATGAGGTGTGAGTTTGTGTCTATACAGCCCCAAAAATATTAAGAGACCACTGCACCTTTTTCTTTCCTTTCCAAAAAAGTTGAAAAGGAAGGTTTTGAGTGAGGAACAGAAGGGTTAAAATTGAGAGACTATTGAATGCTTCTGTTCCTCATTCAAAACCTTTTTTGAAAGTGAAGAAAAAGCTGCAGTGGTCTCTCAATTCTTTCCAGAGCTGTATATGGGTGTATGTGCAGTTGTGTGGCTGCATAAGGGCGTCTGTGAAATTCTGCATTAGTGAGTGCGCACTGCAAATGCAAGGGCCACTCAGCAGGGCTCACTGTTAACCCGTGTCCGTTTTTGAAGCAGCGTTACAGCGCAGAAGCGGGCCTGCAACACGGCCACCTGTGTGACTCACCGCCTGGCAGACTTCCTGAGCCGGTCGGGGGGCATGGGAAACAGTAACTTCGTCCCCACCAACGTGGGCTCCAAGGCCTTCGGCCGGCGAAGGAGAAACATCCAGATGTGAGCATCCCGGGAATATGGTGAATACTCTCCCTTAGTTTATTAAGTCTCTGTTCTTTCAGCTGTCCTCTATTTCATAGCATTTGATCGTAGGCATTAAATGACTGTTTTATGTGAAGAATGTATTGCCTGTGTCAACTGAGATACTTATTTTGGTCCTGTTTGCATAGAGATCACGCGTGCACTGATATCTGACAGAAGGAGCAGGTTGCCAGGTTGTTGACTCATCTGTTCTCTCTTTTCCTTTTTTCCCTTTCAGAGGTGATGACATCAGAAAATATCTGGGGGAAAAACAATAAAACAATCAGACAGAAAAGAAAAACACTGGCCCCTTTCTCCACTCTCCCACAGTCTACAGAAATCCCTTCAGATATTAGGACTCCTCTCATATCCATGTTGTTATGAACCTTTCATTTTGCTTTTGGCAAATCAGAAGGGGGGATAAAAAATATGACAGTGACCATGCTGTACACAATGACAGCTGCATCCCAAATCCCTGAAGAGAAAATAAATCCTGATTCCCTTTTTTTATACATAGCATTTATTTAAAATTAATAGATGAATCTGCAGTGCTAATTTATAATTATTTATTTTTGCCTTAGAGTACCTTTGTATCATGTGACCCACCTCCCCAACCGTCACTCATCCTTCCCTCCCTGCCGGCACCTGTGTGCTGTGCCCTACAGGGATCGACATTAAAAATCAGCCTTCCCTAGGCTCCCTCACAACGGCTGTGTCTTGTGCCTTGATGTAAAACACTTTACATGACATGATTGTACAGAATGTTTCAAGACGGTAAGAAGAAGGCAGCGGTGAAGACAACGAAGATGGAAAAATATCCAACAGATTAATATTGTAACAATTGTGAATTTCAGCAAGATTAAAATGTATTTTAGATACATTCGGGCTTGGGGTACTTCTGTTGTTCTTCAAAGGTTGAGTGAACTATTTACGCGCAAGCATCCTTGTGTTCTTACATTGGCCAAGTAACTTGTAGACCCTGCAGATTTCTCCTGATCCCCTGAATTGTCTGGAATTAATTTGTCTCACACTGAGACACACGTTGGGATTTCTGCTGTCAAAACAATCCTATTCCAGCTCAATGGAATTGTCTCCATCAGTGTTTCCCAATCCTGGTCTTCGGAACCCAAAGGGGTGCACATGTTTTTGCCCTAGCACTCACACACCTGATTCAAATGTTGCCCTACCACTTACACACCTGATTCAAATGTTGTCCTACTACTCACACACCTGATTCAAATGTTGCCCTACCACTTACACACCTGATTCAAATGTTGTCCCACTACTCACACACCTGATTCAAATGTTGCCCTACCACTTACACACCTGATTCAAATGTTGTCCTACTACTCACACACCTGATTCAAATGTTGCCCTACCACTTACACACCTGATTCAAATGTTGTCCTACTACTCACACACCTGATTCAAATGTTGTCCTACTACTCACACACCTGATTCAAATGTTGTCCTACTACTCACACACCTGATTCAAATGTTGCCCTACCACTTACACACCTGATTCAAATGTTGTCCTACTACTCACACACCTAATTCAAATGTTGTCCTACTACTCACACACCTGATTCAAATGTTGTCCTATCACTTACATACCTGATTCAAATGTTGTCCTACCACCTACACACCTGATTCAAATGTTGCCCTACCACTTACACGCTTGATATATGTAATCAACCTATCATCAAGTCTTTTAGTGGAATCAGGTGTGTGAGTGCCAGGGCAAAACCAAAATGTGCATGCCTTTGGGTCCTGAGGACCAGGATTGAGAATTCTGGCATTACTTGTCCCAGACACTGATCCGTATGTTAATAACTAGGGCAAAGAGATGTAAAAAAAGAGTAAACGAACAGTGAAGTAGACAATTAAAATGAATTGCTCCAAAACCAGCAAAACCAGTAGCCTGTGTTTACTTGATCTTGCGCAGGCTTTGAAAGCTTTGTGTTGCATGATCTCTATTGGAAAATTCACTGTCAGTACTATAACATGGTTGTTTCAGCGTGAATGGCACAAGTCTCCTCCCACATGTGACCAGCTGTTTCTCAATGAAGGCTTATTGGGATTCTATTTCCATATCAAGATTATATTTATTTTTGTTTACATGCAACCATCTCTTCATTGTTAAAAAATATATAATTATTTCACTATTTCTTGAAGCAGAATTTTGAAGTATTTATTTAAAGTGGACCATCGTTTATGTGTTTGGTTTCCTAAAATAGCATCACATCACATGGCATTACATATTTTTTTCTAGAACTTGCATCAAACCTGCATCACTACAGGTGATATAGGGAATGTAGCCTGCCACCTAAGGACATGGGATTCTCCTGTTTTTACCACAATGTTCCAACAGGTGGCAATCAAGCTTCCGTTACATTAAGTACACATTGTAATTTTGCAAGCTCTTCCAATAAAGGACTATCACTCAACATGATATGGTATTGGCAGTGGTGTTACAAGGTAAAGATTCATTTAGCTTTTTAGATATCTTGAACTGAGAATTCTTATGTTTTATTAACTTTTCCTTTCAACCCACAGCATTCCTAAAGAAAATGTGCTTTTTAACATCATACATTATTTAATCCCATTTATGATTACATTCCTCGGACAGTACAAAAAATATAGTATTTCTCACAATTAAAGAGAATATGTGGATACAGCAGTGACATAACTGTGAATACTCATGACTGTCCATCGTATAAAATTAGAATAGTAATGTCTTTGTTAATTCTTTTTTTACTTTTGATTATTGTGTACATTTAAAGGTGATATTCTGCAAGAATCAATAGTGACATATCATTAGTTCAGTTCTAAGATGGTTGAAGGAAACATAAACTGCCCCTTTTTACCAGATACAGTTTAATGAGTTTCAAGGAAATTCAACATCAAGGCATGATTGAACTTTGTTTCAGTGTTGGAATTCTTACAGTGTTGAAACTACTGTATATGTTGGCTGAAAATAAATTACTTCCATATTACTTCCATTATTCCATATTACTATATATATATCACACACACACACACACACACACACACACACACACACACACACACACACACACACACACACACACACACACACACACACACACACACACACACACACACACACACACACACACACAGTCTGTAACAATGCAGCAATAGTGGTTGAATATAGCCCTTACTCCTGTAATTTTTACTGGGAGACAATTTTACCCAAACTGTTTACTGCTATCAGATGGGCGATTATTAGCTTGATTTGCTCCTTTGTTTGTAAACGGTGTCATTTTATATAATACTCATCAAACTTTCCAGGGAATGAAACTTTGGCAGTGAAGACTCAATGCTACACGTGTGCAATCGGTGCTACGTAGAATGTGTGCCCCTATGCACTGTTATGGACAGCAAGAAGACTATACAGAGCTTAAAACAAATATTACTTAACCCTAACATGTCAGGGTTGTCTTCCCTGCACGAATGTTAATATTTTTACAATCAAGTACTTCTTTTGTTTCAATCTTGCGTTTTTTTGTTCAGAATTGATATCAATCCGCGTCTATTTCCTGTCCCAAAAGGACTATACCGTTCACCAATCTTGTATTCTGTGATGAATAAAATAATGCCGCAATTCAAAAATTCAGATGCATCATGTTACAAATAATTAGCAGTTAGCTAGCTAGCTAGTTAGCTACTTTGCAATCAAATAAGCCAATATGTAATTTGTTTGCTATAACATAACAAGACAGCTAATACTTACAACCTTTGTCTTCACGGATGACAAGGTGTAAAAAAGATGACGATCCTCTAGTGGCAAGTGTATAATATGTCAATGTTTGCGTTGTCCCTCATTGGATACGTCCACATGATGGTACCTCATGGAAATTATCCACCATTTGCACAGCTCTGGATTGTTAAATGGTAACGTATAAAACTGTAAATATTCGATATTTTACCTTTCTTGGCAAACTATACATTGTCTATCATGGAATTCCCTTGATGGATTAATAAAGTTAAAGGGAATGCAGTATGAGGTATAGAAGGGTGCTGTCAATGGCACTGTCAAAACAGTGATCTAACAAGTGAATATTCATCAAATCCTTTACATTTCTAGCTGCAAAGCTGTGGATTGGCAAAAATAACATGTTAATGTTGTTGACATCTGCACAAGCATTATACTCTGACTTTCACAGGCATGAACTACACATAGAAATACTAGGCTTTATGTAACCTCATTTTTGGGGGGGCAGTGAGGAGAGTCATAAAATGTGCTCTATATCATCTTTTCCCATGCGTTTCAATGAAATGTCCATTGTTTGTGGATTTAAATAACCTCTTTACTGCATCTCTACAACGCTATACTCCACTGATGAAAATAGGCTAACTTACTGACATTGACTTCTGGCTGTGCCCCCTGATGACATCGTCACTGAGCTATGGATGATGTGGCTAAGGAAAATACTGCAAGATTGTAAGACACAAATTCAAACAACTTTCAGCCACATGCTATTAATAAAATCACTTTGAGTGTGACAAATAACTTAGTTTCAAGTGTTTTTGTGTTATTTTTTACTCGCAATTTAGCTTTTGCTATATTCAGTCACACTTTTGTTAAATAATGCTAATTCCAGATTGGAAGAGATGTAAAAAAATGTTTATTGTGGACTATAACACCATTGGCTTTCCGACACATGCCAAGGCAACAGTAATTTCACCAACCCAAATATAATTTTTGAACCAACTATCACTTTAACAAGATATGTCTTCTTAAAAAGATTTTGTGCTGCACTCCATTCCACTGCGGCAGTAGAGAGGCCTCATCTGTCATTGGAGTATTTTTACAGTCTTTCTCTGTCTCTGTCTGGTTGGAATCAGCTGCAGAGTCGTCTGAGACGTGCCGAAATGTGCATGGAAATTTTCTTTGGATGACCCTGGGAAAAATACCTCCATATTTTGATAATTGAAGGGTCTCTGGACTGGAGGTTCAGGGCAGGATTGGTGTGGGGGGATTGTGTGTCTTTCTCAGCTACCTATCCATTTCACCAATGAGAAAAACAGACGTTATAGTGAAGAGCTGCTTTTCATTTGGTCGGCACTTGTAAATTAGATGGTTCGTAAGAGCCAGCAGTAAACCCCAATTTCCAGAGAGAATGATTTACCCTTGCTGCAGTTGCCTGATCTTTACCACTTACCATCCATTTTTAAAGAAGAGTTTTATTTCTATCTGGAGTTTTACCAGTTGAAAAGTCATTATTAATGAGGATTGTCTTTACATGTTGCAGTGTAACTCCCTTTGCAACATATAGTGTGCTACTAGAAACACCTGTTACTGAAGAAATCAGTGTTTTTCTACGAATTAATACTTGTTTTTTTCTCGCTGGCATGTCATAAGAAAGATAACCTTTTGTCAGTTCTGAATCAGAATCCCTTGTATTTGCTAAGAACAATTTTGATATCCCCGCAATGGTACTTCCTATAATGGTGTTGCTACTGGGAGACAACATATATTTGACAAACAAGAAAATACATTGGGGTTAAGCATTTGAAGTAATTAGATGTGAATACTTAATATATCCTACATTTATTTACAGTGGGTTTGGTGCAGATATACAGTATTTGTACGTGTGTGAGTGTGTGCACATTTGTGTTTGAACCAATCATTCACTCAAACATAATAACTGTGGATAAGTGTGTTTTTGGACCCTGTGAGCAAAACTCTGAGGCCTAGAGTCCACATTAAAGGAAATGCCGAATTGCTAAAGCCATGTTTCCTTGTGAAGCAAACCATCCTACTCCTGTTTATGTTTTGATTTGTTTTCCCCACTTTCATTAAAACTCCCCAATTTTCCAGGGGGTACTCATTTCCAAACCAGATATGGTACCAGACGTGATGAAAAGCTCTGGCGGAGTCCAGAAACGAGAGACTAACAGTCGAGAATCTTTTGCCTTCCCAAAACCCTTTTGCTCCTGTTACTTCTCAGAGGAAGGTAAACAGCCTTTTGCCGTGCAAGAAATGGGATTTCAATCTGCTGCGATGGCAAGTTCTGCCGTCTGGCTCTCCTTTTTTTCTCTCCCTCTTTCTTCTCCTTCTCCCCCTGCCTCTATTTCCACATCTGGATCCCAGTTACTCATTTATTTATGTGGTCTGCCTTGTTTTTGTGGGACTTTAAAAGTCCTTTACCTTGTTCACTTGGCAGTTTCTACACAAATCTGATGAGGTCTACAATTACATTTCACCATAACTGGTCATCTCGGCAATTACATGCTTGACCACAGAGTCTCTCTAAAATATAATGCTGCCGCTCACATGGGAGACCAAAATAGACTAGTCTGTTTGGATGGCCGCCCAGCTGAAACTAGGCTCTGCTGACTGACTGACAGAGAGATGTGGGCTTTTTTCTCCCCAAGAAAAACCTTAAGGTCACAAATCCTCACAAAAGACTTTGAGGCAGCTGCTTCCAGTTGAACTCCCAGTTCCTCGGTTGGGCTGTGAGGAGAGAGGAGCTCAAGGGCAGTGGTAGAGGCTCTACCAACGACCATGAAAACTTCAGAGCGCACTTAACCTTGACAACAGTAACCTGAGGGTAAGTCTGGCAAACACTTCATCCTATTTACTCACAAGGAAATCACCTGAAGTAATGCAGAACAGGGTTTGGTCTGTTTCTTTAAGAGAAATAAGTGTCTTCAATGTAACTTCAGGATGGGAAACACTTGGGAGTTGGTGCGCTGGTGCTAGTATCGTTCCCCCTTTTTCTCCACTAAGGTCAGAGGAAGAAAGTGGAGCTCAGGGGATCTCTTAAAAGTGTTTCTCGGCAGTGTGTTAGTTGATTCTTAGACAACAGTATGTGAGCCCCATGGCAATGCTATTGTCATCTGGAGATCTGAATATGTAACTGGAGCAGTTTGAGCCAATCTCTGTGGCCAAACCAAAATTGTCACAAGACTTGCCAACGTTTTTGATAAATACAGTTTTTATTTTAATTGTCCAGATCACAGAAAGATATTGCAGTTGTAAATAACATGTATCGTAACGTTTAATTACCCCGTACTGTATCAATGTTATTATAGTGGTATAAGTATAAGGTGACGTGGAATGCCTGGCATATCATTATTGGAAGTGTGACTATCATTTAAAAGTGATCTTGCCGCCAGGCACCTCTGTAATATCTGCATTGATCTTCAAATGTATTTCAGTGTTTATGTAAAGTAAACAGAGAATCTGCCAACTCACTGCCCGCCACCTCACCCCCCCAACTTGCCAACTGCTTCAATCACGACAGCATCAAGGCCTGTCCGGTCTCTCAGGGACCAGTGTGTGCTATTCCAAACTGTCCATGGGGATTCTAGTCCCTCTTTGTGTCCCTCCGCAGAAAAGAAGCTTTGTGTGTGTGTGTGTGTGTGTTTGAACCGCTGCCTTGGGTGGTTGGAGTCAGTGGAAATCTGTACGGTGGATGGGGATGGGTGTGTAGGCTCTTTTGGCAGTGATGCCTTACTGTGATTATAGTGGGGCTGGTGATATTGATGGGCGAGGCGGCAATAATTAACCTGCGCTGTAAGCGGAAGCCACGCGGACGCGTGTTTGCTGCTGTGTTTTACGTGTCCATATTGGCTGATTGGAACAGCTGCGAGTGGGAGCGGCCTGGTTGACAAACTTACATGAGCCAAACATGTGGGCGTGGCCGCCCCAGCTCTGGCCCCTGACAGTACTTCCATACTGTTTAATATGCTTCTCTCAGCAGGCGAGGTAATTGGGGGCGGTTACCATATAATGCTACGTTCATGTCCATGACAGAGATGGAAAATTACCAGTTGAGAAGTCCTAAATACCAGTCAGACGCATTCACATGCTGTCAATTCGTTAGGGGAACGTCGGCTGATGGCCGATGAGTGGAGTCAGCTGTCAGCTATATGTACCGCTGTCATGCTCTTAAACAGGTTATGAAATAAAATAAAAAAATTATGGATTGCTTTTTATGAATAAAGATTTGTTTTATTATTAACTACCGATATTGCTGTTTTCCTTAGTATTCTAGGCATCAGTCATGACAACAGGGCTACGATGGGGTGATGTGTGATCTTCACTGTCTGAATCTGGGTTAAGGATGGATTCTTTGGATGCAGAGGTCACTATTACTTTTAGAATTCGTTAGGCTTCAGCTGACTCACGTTTCATTGTGATATCGAGTGCTTAGCTATACATTTCGTGCTTTACTTAGAAATAATCATTGTAAATATTTCTCTAAAATAATCTCTATATGGAACAATCTGAGTTGGGTTTCCCAGGCTCAGGTTACAAAAAAAATACTCAGTTCACCCAAAGCGTAGGAGTCTGGGAAACTTGCTCATTCTAATGTATGTTAACTACTTCTATTGGATAGCTGTTGTTTCGTGACAAATCTACAAGAATACTGAACTTCAGTTATAACAGATTGCTATCCAGTTAGCATTTTGCCATATCCATGACTCACATTTAAGCTGTAGGCCTGCATCTGGATGTAGTATATTTTTTTTGCACTGGCTACTTTCCATCTTTTCAAGTTGTTATTATTCGTCTCTCCTCTTCTGTCTGCATCTGTGTGGCCAGAGCCTGAGTCAAGACAAGGTCAGTTAGGGTTTCGCTCCATACAGTCATGTGTCTATTAGCTTAATCCTTTGCTCTCACGTTGTCGGCCTGCTCTCTTTCTCACACTTTCAACCCTTTCTTGGTGTCTCCTGTGTTTTTCATGCCACCCTGTTTCCAAAAAGTTAGGGACGCTGCGTAATATGTAAATAAAACCGAATGCAATGATGTGCAAATTATTTAAATCCTATATTCAATAGAAAATAGTACCAAGACAACATTTCAAATGTTAAAAATGAGACATTTAATTGTTTCTAGAAAAATATAGGCCTACTTTGAAGCAACACATTTAAAAAAAAGTTGCGACAGAGGCAACAATAGACTGAAAAAGTTGTGTATTTCTAAAAAACTAATCCTGGTGGAATATCACACAAATAATTTGGCCTATTGGAAACAGGTCCGCAACATGATTGGGTATTAAAAGATCATTCCAGAGAGGATAGATCTTTAAGAAGTGAGGATGGGGAGGGGTTCACCACTCTGTAAAAGACGGTAGGGCAAATAGTACAACAATTTAATAATAATGTTTCTCAACATAAAATTAAGAGTTTCTGGATCTCATCATCTACGGTACATAATATCATTAAAATATTCAGAAAATCCGAAGAAATCCCTATATGAAAAGGACAAGGCCGAAAACCAATATTGAATGGCAGTGGTGATCAGGCGGTACTGCCTTTTAAAACAGACAAGATTTTGTAGTGGAAATCACTGCATGGGCTCAGGGACACATCCAAAACACTGTTTGTGAACACTGTACGTCACTGCATCCACAAATGCAAGTTAAAACGCTACCATGTAAAGCAGAAACCACACATAAACAAGATCCACAACGGCCACTGCTTTCACTGGGCCTGAGGTAATTTAAGATGGATTGAGGCTAAGTGCAAAACTGTCCTGTGGTCTGACTAATCAAAATGTGAATTATTTCTGGGAATCATGGACACCATGTCCTCTGGACTAAAGCGGAGAGGGACCACCTGGCTTGTTATCAGCGCAGCGCAAAAGCCAGCATCCATGATGGTATGGGGGTGAATTAGCGCACATGGCATGGGTGACTTGCACATCTGTGAAGGCACTATTTATGCTGAACAATGTACAGTAAACAGGTTTGGAGCAACATATGCTGTAATCCAGACAATGTCTTTTTCAGGGAAGGCCTGGATTACTTCAGCAAGACAGTGTCATACCACATTCTGCACGTATTGCAACAGCATGGCTCTGTAGTAAAAGAGTCTGGGTGGTGAACCTCGCTTGCTTGCAGTCCAGACCTGTCACCCAAATTAAAACTTTTAGCGCATTATGAACTGAAAATATGACTAAGGAGACCAAGAAATGTTGAACTGAAAACTGAAATCCTATATCAAGTGATAATGGGAAAATATGGGCTAAATGATGTAAAAGAAGAGATGATGCAACATAGCGGTAGACATGCCCCTGTCCCAACTTTTTTTAAATGTGTTGCTGGCCCCTAACAGGTGAAGTGAATAACATTGACAATCTCGTTATCTTGGCACCTGTCAGTGGGTGGGACATATTAGGCAGCAAATGAACATTCTGTCCTCAAAGTTGATGTGTGGAAAAATGTCCAAGCGTAAGTATCTGAATAATTTTGACAAGGGCCAAATTGTGAGGGCTGTTGACTGGGTCGGAGCATCTCCAAAACTACAGCCCTTGTGGGGTGTTTCCAGTCTGCAGTGATCAGTACCTATCAGAAGTGGTCCAAGGAAGGAAAAGTGGTGAACTGGCGACAGGGTCACGGGAGGACAAGGCTCATTGATTCACGTAGGGAGGGAAGGCTGGCCCGTATGGTCTTAGCCAACAGAGCTACTGTAGCTCAAATAGCTGAAAACGTTAATGCTGGTACTGATATAAAGGTGTCAGAATACACAGTGCATTGCAGTTTTTTCCATATGGGGCTGTGTAGACACAGACCAGTCAGGGTGCTCATGTTGACCCCTGTCCACTGCAGGAAGCATCTACAATGGGCATGTGAGCCTCAGAACTGGACCAAGGAGCAGTGGAAGAAAATGGCCTGGTCTGATGAATAACATTTCCTTTAACATCACGTGGCTGGCAGGGTGCAGGTGCATCGTTTACCCGGTGAACACATGGCACCAGGATGCACTATGGGAAGAAGGCAAGCCGGAAGATGCAATGTGATGCTTTGGGCAATGTTCTACTGGGAAACCTTGGGTCCTGCCATTCATGTGGATGTTAAGGTACCATTCACTTATACAGACAACAAGTTTACTCCATTAATTGAGGCATATTCACATTTTATATATCCACTGATATAGATGGGAATTCTGAGATGTGGGAGATGTTTGTAAGGTTTATTAGAGATGCACTTCAGCCTTGTGGAGCCATTTTAAGTAATATTTTTATGCAGAGTTAGCTCCATTGACTAGTGTACAGTCAAGCTAAGAAAGCCAGTTTGACTGCAAGGCAAATACATAATTGTTCTGTGAAGGAGTGCTGCAGGTTTTCCAAATCTTTGTGTTGAAAAGTAACTGTAACTAACTAATAATGTTATTGTCATGAGTTAGGCTGATGCTTGAATGAATCAGCCAACACTTACAATGGCAAGGCATAGATTTCGATATGCTAGCTAACTACTCGCTAACACTAGTTGCCTTGCTAATAACATGTATTATTACACAATTTGGAGTCAACTTTTACACAAAAAAGAGTAGGATTGGTTGAGTTGTTCCGGTGCACTAACTCTAAAAATTTTGCGTTTTTCAAACATTTTCAAACCCCCATTTTCAAACCCCTAAACTGGGAACCTTGTGTAATCACATGTTAATGCACACGCACAGGTATGTGCTTATGCATGCATGTCGTCATCGTGGAACGGGGGTGCTTTGAGCTTTGATGACAATTGATTTCCTACCCAGTGGTTTGTTTGGCTCCAACTCATATTTGGAAAGGTTACAGAATTATTATTGTTATTGTGGTGAAAACTAGGACAATTTGGTAGTGAATGTTGTAAACCGGGACATTTTAGTGTTTTACAGATATTTGTCGGGACCTGGGACACCCAGCTTGAAACCGGGACGTCTGGTCACACTAAGCTAAGGCATCCTTGGCTGCTTGCTAACGTTTACAGTGCTGTAGTGAATTTAGTAGTTTCCTATCCAGGAACAACCAGATTTGCATTATCTCTGTATATATTTGTGATTAGTTTAGCCCAGTGAGTTTTGTATTTCAGGTCCTTAAAGGACCAGCATGTAAGATCATAGTGTGTGGAAATGCTGGATGCAGGAATTAACTTACAAAAACAATCATCAGGTCAGTTGCTAAAGCCCAACATACCGGCTTTGTTGCCACCATACCAGAAAAATGTTAGCTGCAAATAATTCATACAATGTTCACATTTTTATTTAGGGTTGGTATAAAAGGTGTCATAGACTCATAATAATGTTTCATAGATTTTTCTCTCAACTCTGAGCTCTTTTCTCTGTTTTGAGTTTTTTTCAAGAAAATATTTACTGCCAAGAAAGGAATTTAGAAAAATTACAGATATTTTGCAAATGTTTAAACCTGAAGTAGGTTTTGCACTGTTGAAGACACAGTCATGGCAATTCATTGGAGCTTGACAGAACTTTAATTTCTTTTGTCAATTCCCGCGGCAAAAGCGATTGAAAGCACATTTTAACCAGGCCTATTCCAAGACAATTTTAGAAACATTCCTTGCAGATATTTCCATGACAACAGGAGCCATCTGCAGCTTCAGCCAGCTGACTCCCAGCTGTTGACCTCGAACCCAGAGGATAGAGTTTACTACCTTCTACAACCCCAAAGCGTATGCACAAAAACTTACGTTTGTAGACTTTGGCTCTTTGTTCAATACCAATCAATCAATCAATAAAATTAATTTTATAAAGCCCTTTTTACATCAGCAGTTGTCACAAAGTGCTTTCACAAAACAC
>JACXGJ010001210.1:0-46447 GCA_016801105.1 Esox niger
CCTCTGTCTCTCCCTGTAGCTCTCTCCCCTCTTACCTCTGCCTCTCTCCCTGTACCTCTCTCTCCTCGTACCTCTGCCTCTCTCCCTGTACCTCTCTCTCCACGTACCTCTGTCTCTCCCTGTAGCTCTCTCTCCTCGTACCTCTGCCTCTCTCCCTGTAGCTCTCTCTCCTCGTACCTCTGCCTCTCTCCCTGTAGCTCTCTCTCCACGTACCTCTGTCTCTCCCTGTAGTTCTCTTTCCACGTACCTCTGTCTCTCCCTGTAGCTCTCTCTCCACGTACCTCTGTCTCTCCCGGTAGCTCTCTCTCCACGTACCTCTGTCTCTCCCTGTAGCTCTCTCTCCACGTACCTCTGTCTCTCCCTGTAGCTCTCTCTCCACGTACCTCTGTCTCTCCCTGTAGCTCTCCATCTACCTGTTTTTAACACCCTGAACAACTTTTTCTCCCTCCCCCTCTACCAGATGTTGGAGTGACTGAGTGTACAGTGTGTGTGTGTGTGTGTGTGTGTGTGTGCCACAAGTAAGGTCAAAGGTCAGGGTGTTGACAACATTTCTAAAGGTTTAATGAGTTTGACCCTGGCTTTTATCTCTCCTACCTCCAGTCCCTAGTGCCCCTTACTACACCTCTCTCTCTCCTCTCTACCCCTTTTCTCTGCTTGGATCTTCTCTATTTCCCTCAAACCTCTCAATCACCCTTCCTGTCTACATAATGTCTTTCCTGATGTTTTCCCTCTTCTCAGGAAGCCTCATAGAATTAAAATATTTGTCCAAATGCAAAGTGGTTCCCATACAACCTACCCTATACACCATTTATTGGAGCGTAATCCTGGCATAAGCAACGTAAGCAGTCAGCCCCCTACAGCAAGGGGGCCCCCGACAGCAAGGGGGCCCCGACAACAAGGGGGCCCCCGACAGCAAGGGGGCCCCCGACAACAAGGGGGCTCCCGACAGCAAGGGGACTGTGCACACCAAATACAATTTTGCAAAGGGCTCGAAAAGGCTAGAGCCTGCACTGAACTTACTATAAACATTGTCTCTGCTCATTAGGGGTAATGGCTGAAGGTCTGTGGTGCTCCATTGCTTAATTCTCATTACTTCATCCATTTAATCCATGCTCTTGTCCAGAATGAGACATGAGAATGTACATTTGCGCTTAAGTGCTTTATGGGCACAACAAAACTGTTCTGCTTGCGTTTCTCTGATTCAAACCAGCAGTTGTTTACAGGAATTTGCTGCTTTTTCTTTCACTGTATGCTAAGTGGATAATGGCATATATATGTAACGCCATACAGTGGATCCAGCCAGTTCCAATAATGTTATATATACTGTGACGCTGTAAGACACATCAAAATTATTTAAGGATCCTAGACTACGAAAAGCAATTTCTGTGGAGGAAATCAACATGATCTCCTTTCCGTCTATTGTATTTCTGTACATCAGCCATTAAAATTAAAATGTTTGCATTTGTGCCAGAGCCATGTCATGATATATTTCTTAACCAGATCTCCATATGATAACGTATTGATCACACTTCAGCCTCACACAGTAGGTTTAATGAGAACACTGCTCTTTGGCTTTAGACAGAGGACAGTTGCACAGCTAGAAATGAACAGTTGCCCCAAGCTAAATATATCTTCTGCTAAACCATATCTTTTACACTAGCAACCGCCAAATCCTCCATGTTAGAAAAAACAATGAACCAAATGAATACATGAACCGGAGATTTGTTTCATTTTCAACTTGTCACCTCTCTATTGTAATAAATTGTTCTGGTTTGTGCCTGACAGGTACGTCACTGAGTTTGTTGACCTGGGCAATGTGTCGGCCCTCAGGACGTTCCGTGTGCTCCGAGCCCTCAAAACAATCACTGTAATTCCCGGTACGTGTCACTTAAGAAGGTCCTGGTCCCATTGGTGTCTGCCTCAGAACACCTGCTCTGGATCTGGTGCAGCTCAACTGGGAAACATGTGGTACTAGTATCCTAGTGGTTCCGTTTCAATTGGGATACAAGAATCTGTTATATATTGTGAAAAGAAAGTTCTGCAAGCTAAACACATTTTTTTTGTATGAATAGCCCCAAAGCCCAAAAGCATTGAAATTATTACACTGGATCAAATTATTTTTGAATAAGCAAAATCAAATATTCACATTCTTGTCAATAATTGTTATTTATTCAGAGTGTAGGTGACATTATTTTGATATTTTCAGGTCTGAAAACGATTGTGGGGGCTCTGATCCAGTCAGTGAAGAAGTTGGCTGACGTAATGATCCTAACAGTTTTCTGCTTGGCGGTGTTCGCCCTGGTCGGACTGCAACTGTTCATGGGAAACCTCAGGCAGAAGTGTGTTTACTGGCCTTTCAATATTACATATTTTGACAACATCACATTGGACAACAGGACTTGGGACTTCAATGAGTACATCAACGACAAAGGTATTGACAGGCTTTTATTGGAACATTTAGGATAACTAAATTAGTCATGAAAAACACACAGAAATTTAAGTCTGGATTACAAAAGTGAACAATTATTCATAAATGCATTTATGAGGGAAGGAGTACTTCCTAGAACACTAACTTTATAGGAAAAGAAAAAGGAAATCTGGGAGTGGTTTACTGCCAAGAGAAACATTACTCCATTCCCCAGACCCGAAAACTCAATTCCCCATTATCCACAAAGGACTGGGAGACTGCTAAAACAATAAACACAGTTAAACAAGCATTCCTCAATAGACAGCGAAGGCTACAAAAACACAGCTCAACGTGATGACAGTCAGTATATTCACATATTAGTGTTGGAACATCTGTTCCTCTAGATTGTCAGTAAACAGGAAATAACTGTCTTCTATTACCATCACCGAAAGAACTGGCGCAGAGAACCCTTTTTATTAACACCATAAGTCACAGAATCCTTGAACTCTCTATAAACCCTAATTCCTTGGACAGAGACTATCTGGCTTGGGTTGCAGACAGTACTCAAAGTATACTCATTATTTAAATAAATATTTGAAATTATTTAGGACTATATCATAAGTTTAATAACATTTTCAACCATATAATACAGGTACAACCCCATTTCCAAAAAAGTTGGGATGCTGCGTAAAATGCAAATGAAAACAGAATGCAACAATGTGCAAATCATTTATCCCTACTGTACATTTAATTGAAAAGAGGACAAAGAAAACATTGAATGTTGAAACTGAGAAATGTTTTTGTTTTTGGAAAAATACATGCCCACTTAGAATTTCATGCCAGCAACACGTTTAAAAAAAAGCTGGGACCGGAGCATGTTTACCACTGTGTTGCATCACCCCTTCTTTTAACAATACTCTGTAAGCGTTTCGGATCTGAGGAAACCAATTGCTGTAGTTTTGCAAGTGAAATGTATTTCCATTCTTGCTCGATATAGGATTTCAGCTGCTCAACAGTTCAGGGTCAAGGCCTTCCCTGAAAAATGCGTCATCTGGATGGCAACATATGCCATAACCTGTATATATTGTTCAGCATTAATGGTGCCTTCACAGATATGTGTTACCCATGCCATGTGCACTAATGCACCCCCATGCCATCACAGATGCGGACTGTTAAGAAGCCGTATGGTCAATCTCTTTAGCCTAGGGGACACGACGTCCATGAGTCCCAAAAAAATTTATCAGACCACAGGACAGTTTCGCCACAGTCAACCTTAAATGAACTTGGTCTAGAGAAGGCGATGGGGGTTCTGGATCTTGTTTATATATGGTTTCTTCTTTGCATGGTATAGTTTTAACTTGCATTAGCCCACTTCTGACAGACCCATCTTCTCTGGAATGATCTTTTAATACCCAATCATGTTACTGACCTGTTGGCCCCTGATCATATTTGATGTGATATTCCATCAGGTTACATTTTTTTGCATTACACAACTTTGACATTTTTTGTTGCCTCTGTCCCCAACCTTTTTTAAATGTTTTGCTGGCATAAAAAGATGGTCTGGTCCAACTTCATTAGCAAAAAGTCAGCAAAACATTGCTGTAATTGTGGCCCCTTGGTTTTCTTCAGAAAACCATTACTACCTCCCAGGGATGATGGACCCTCTGCTTTGTGGAAACGCTTCCGATGCTGGGTACGTTTTCCCGTTTTCCAGGAAATCCAAGGTCTTAACTGTGCAATACATGGTGCAAAGACTTTGCATTAATATATTTTAATGACGACTAATTATAATTTCTATTCAATTTGTTGTGCCACCTTTTGACAGACTATGCCCTGAAGGATACAAGTGTTTCAAGGCTGGAAAGAATCCCAACTTTGGATACACAAGCTATGACAGTTTTGGATGGGCATACCTTGCACTGTTTCGACTGATGACACAGGATTTCTGGGAAAATCTTTTCCAGTTGGTACGTACACATCATGTGCTTCCAACTACTGAAATGAACGATTAATAAAAATAGCTAATAGTAACATTTGCAGTTATCTACACCTATTGCACCTGTGGGTGTCCTAGGTTCATATGAGTCAACATTATGTGGCATCAAGAAAAATAAATTAGATAGTGTACTCTTGCATTCTACTGGTGAAGAAACTGGACTTTTTTTTCTCAGACTCTTCGCTCGGCAGGGAAAACCTACATGATCTTCTTTGTGGTGGTGATCTTCCTGGGTTCGTTCTACTTGATCAACCTGATCCTGGCTGTGGTGGCCATGGCGTATGCAGAGCAGAACGAGGCCACTATGGCTGAAGCAAAAGAGAAGGAGGCGGAGTATGCCAGGATCATGGAGCAACTGATGGAACGGAAGGAGGCGGAGGTCAGCAAGGCAATTCTCTGATGTGTAATTAACTATCTATGTATATCAACAGCTTTGAGCAGCTGAAGAAAATTGGCAGATGTGTGATATTTCAAACAGAAATTTTGTGTAAATGCAGTGTGGCTGCAATGATTCTTTAGGCCAACTATGGGATGTCACAGGACAAATTCAATTATAATATACAAGTAAAATTTGATGTGCAAGGCCGCACTATCAGTCATTCCACCCTGTGTACTTAAAAAGTCTTCCCAATGGTTTCCACACAATCCGGCAGAACATTTCAAGGCCCAAAGAAGGATTAGGGACATAAATCGCTGCAAATATCAAAATAGACAGGATGCCTGAGGACTTTTGTTTGCAGATTAATGCAATGTTGGTTGTTAGCATCCTTGGTTTGTTTGATTCATTACAGTGATTGACTGAATTTTTCCATGACAGAGACATGAAAGGCATCTCGAACACCATGAACGTGCTAAAATTGCTGGCATCCAGACATCACTGCCCAGCCCAAAATCAGAGAACAACGAAGGTGAAATGTGTGTTGAAATGGTTGCTGGTGAGGAGTGTACATTTGTCTCCAACACGAACGACAAGGCTTTGCAAGACACCAATGGAGGCCTTATGGTTAGAGCCAACTCTCAAAGTGTCTTAACAGACCAGGAGGTGAGCCACAGGGCACAGATCTGTTTTTGTGTGCTTGACATTTTCCGAAATTCTTTGAAAAACGATCTGATTGAATATGAACTTTTCATTTACTTTGGTGAATGCCTAAATGAGTACAAACTTATTCAATTAAGCTCAGCTGCTTTGTTCTGTAAGTTGTTTTTCTTTGGTCTAGTCTATCGCAGTGTTGAAAAAGGCCAGTGAACACAAAGAGAGTAAAGATCTGAGGGAGGAATCAGGTCTGCAGAAGAAGACACCCAGTTTGCCTAGTGTCTACAGCCAAGATGACTTGGACGGTAACTGTCACAAATCAAAATGTATAAAAGAGAAACAAAAAATGGCCGCCCATATCATTATGGATCCCCAACTAATGCTAAACAGAGCAGACACTGTGGGTTTAGGTCATCATTTGGCTTTCTGTAAACATAAATCCGTCCGGATGTAGGGAATAGGATGAAAGATGACTCACTATACTGTGTCTGTCTGTCACTGTTGGTTATGTTCAAATTGCGAGCCCTGTTCCTCTTTGCCAATGCAATTTGTCAATGTTGGTAATTGTGATTCAGTTACTTTACAATAACAGTGCTTTTCAATGTGGTGTGTTGGTTAGTTCATTCAGGAATCCCTTTTTGAATGGTTCTTTGAGTAACAAATGAAGGTTGAAGGTTGGTGGCTTGGTGTTAAGCTTGGCAAACAACAGGCTAGTCCTTAACTCCAATGTTATGCCAGACTAATAACACTCTGGTCATTTACCTTTACCAGATATGGAGGTGGATCTTAGGCCCTGCCCCCCTTGTTGGTACAAGTTTTCAGACATCTTCTTGAAATGGAACTGCTGTGTGCCTTGGGTGACCTTCAAAAAATGGATGTACCTCATAGTGATGGATCCGTTCGTAGACTTGGGCATCACTATCTGCATTGTTCTCAACACCATGTTCATGGCCATGGAACATTACCCAATGACAGCGGAGTTTGAGGATGTGCTGAGTGTTGGGAACTTGGTGAGTTACCTTCAATTATCTTCGTCTTCTTTCTATACATCTGGGTTAGGAATACCATGGAATAATTTTTGGAAAAACAATCCTCCTGTGCAGGTTTTTACTGGGATCTTCACCGCAGAGATGGTCCTAAAGCTCATTGCCATGGATCCATACTACTACTTCCAGGTTGGGTGGAACATCTTTGATAGCATCATTGTGACCATGAGCCTGGTGGAGTTGGGGCTGGCCAATGTTCAGGGTCTGTCCGTTCTCCGATCCTTCCGTCTGGTGAGACTTCGTCCACCCTGTTTAGAAGAACACACTTTCCCTGTAACTGTGAAGTGGAACCACAACATATTGCCTTTATCTTCTCAATTCATGTCTATGAGTTTTTTTGTGGATTGTCCATATGGCAATAGAATTATAGAAAAATATAATCTAGCCAACAGTAGTGTTTTTATTAACCCTCTTCCAAGAATGTACTTTTTACAGCTGCCACAAAAACATACACAAAAAATATGTATTTGTGTAAGACATGGATATAACCGTAAAATACAACAAAATAAAAACTGGATATTTAATGCTGAAACTGTGATATTAATTTAACACCAGCTGTATTTACAAAGTTAAGTTGAAGTGCTTTTTACCCTGAAAAAACTAGACTATTAATGTCTGATTGTTTCGGGGCAGATGCGTGTATTCAAGCTGGCAAAATCCTGGCCTACACTCAACATGCTGATCAAGATCATTGGTAACTCGGTGGGGGCCCTGGGGAATCTCACCCTGGTCCTGGCCATCATCGTCTTCATCTTTGCTGTGGTGGGCATGCAGCTGTTTGGGAAGAGCTACAGAGACTGCGTGTGTAAGATCTCAGAAGACTGCACACTGCCCCGGTGGCACATGCATGACTTCTTCCATGCTTTCCTGATCATCTTCCGGGTGCTTTGTGGCGAGTGGATCGAGACCATGTGGGACTGCATGGAGGTGGCCGGCCAGGGCATGTGTCTTATTGTCTTCATGATGGTCATGGTCATTGGTAACCTAGTGGTGAGTGATGGTTTTAATAATGGGTGGGCACTTTGTGAGTGATTTAAAAGAGCTATTTTAATTGCACTCTTAAAAATAAAAGGTTATTGGAATATCCTTCACTTTGGAACTGTGAGGGTCACCCCTATAAGTTCTTCATGGCAAAATGTAGAAAATATTTTAAAGAGATATTCATAGGTACTCAAAGAACCATATGAGCAACCTAACCACTGAAGAATCTACCCCAAATGGTTCTTCAAATTCTTTTTAAGCAACCATTAAAATGTGTTATTTGAAGAGCCCTAATAAAGAGTTTTTGGAAGAACTTATAGTGGTTTTCCTAGTATTTCAAGGTGGAGAATCCCTAAAGGACCCTCCTTGAACCGTATATTTTTAGTGTACATGATAATGGAAGTAGCCTGTTTGGTAAAATGAAGATGCCACAGATGCAGACATCACTGAGGTAAAGCAGTTTGGTGATTCATAAGATGATAAGGGTAAATAGTTGTATCCGTTCTGGTAACAAAAGCTTGACCACAAATGTGCCAGAGGCCGACAGGGCTTAATATGTGAAACCTCTGGAGAATCCCAGCGACTAACATATGCATCAACTAGGATTAGACACCATTCATCAGTGGGAAGGACTATTTTTAGCTTCATTATACCAGCTAGCTGGACCTTAGTGTGTTTGGGGATCCACTGGGGAAGGTGGCATATAGAAGGTAGCAGAGGACTTACAGGAACGGTGGAGTTGGCAGCCAGAACTCTACTAACAATGTACTGCAGTAGATCGCACTTATCGAATACCAACTGGTCACAATCTGTGTGGCTGGATCGAATGACATGGTTACCGTCAGTTCAACAATATCAATAATCAGACACAAGCGCTTCACTACCCTGGTACAAAGACAGGGGACAACATTTACAAATACTGAGTGATTAAATGTTATTTGATCTGTACACAGGTGCTGAACCTCTTCCTTGCCTTGCTGTTGAGCTCGTTCAGCGGGGACAATTTGGCGGCTCCAGAGGAGGATGGGGAGATGAACAACCTGCAGATTGCCATTAATAGGATCACCAAGGGCATTAACTGGACCAAAGCCTACGTCATTAAACAGTTCTGGATTATCATAGGGAAGCAGTCCAAGGATTGTGTTGATGAAGTTGATGGTGTTGTGGGTGGAAGTGATGAGAACATAGACGCCCTCCAGAAGGACAACCCTAACCCTAACCCCAACACTAATCCCATTGACGATCCAACAGCTTTAGAGCTGAAAATGCTGGATACTTGGGTGGACGATGTACACCCAAGTGGATTTCTTACAAATGCTGAATTGGCCGTGGATGTACCTATTGCCAAAATGGAGTCGGATAATGAAGATGATAATGAGGACGATAATGATGATGGTAAAGATGACGGCTCAGACAAGGATATTAAAGATAATACTGAGGTAATAACGCATTAGTTAAAAGTAAAACATCACTTAGACTTTGAATTTGTTGAGTATTCATGATAGCACAACATCTACCAAACATTTTTCTATATTAACCTAGTCATAACATTTCACTTCATTACTTCTGCTGCTGACGTGCTGAGTACATTTGGCTGTGTCCCGCATTCAGGTGAATGAGACCCAGACAATGATATAAAGATAATGTACAGCCTAGGAAACAGAAAGTACATACATCTCAATTTGACAGAGACATAAATAAAATATGCTTGCTGACAAAAAGCAGTGAGGGATTGTGTAGTGTACAATGTTTTTAATATTGTATTTATATACAATGCCTTCAGAAACTATTCTTCACTTTCTCCTGAGTTATAGACTTAGACTATATACAAAATGTCAACTGGCACAACACCCGAAAATGAAAAAGCAATAACTTAATATCTTAAGAAACTGGTGGCAATTTATTGAACATGAAAAATGTTTATATCTTATGTACTTAAGTACAGTATTCAGACCTGTATGGTTAAATTAAGTAACCATAAAAAAGGGCTTTGGTCATGTAGGTGACCAAGAACCCAAATGGACAAAGCTTCAGAGTGTCTGTGCTGAGATGAAAGCTCTTGCTAAAAGGAATCTGCAGCCCTCTATTAATCTGACTTTTATGGTAGAGTGGCCTGAGCAAAAGGCATATGACATGCCACTTGAGGAGCCAACCTAGTCTCATTGGCACCTGATTTTGATAGATATGTTAAGGTTACATTAGGTTACATTACAATGCACTACAAAAACGTTACGAATTGGCTAAAACGTATCATATTATGAACGATATTATAACGTTCATATGTCACGAACGCTTAGACAGACTTATCATATGTCATGAAGGGTATGAAAATGTAAAATTTGTTATGAATGCTACTAAAACACATCATAATTACAAATTTACACAAAACATCCAAGTTGTCTTTCGAACAGGTGACGTTCAGCTCTGCAGATGGGCGTCCTACTCACTGCTCTATGAAGAGATAACAGATTTAGAGGGATGAGTAATGGCCTTGCCAAGGTCACAACAAAATGAAATAAATGCATTTTAACGTTAGTTAATGTGAGGTATCACCGCACTGGGGTAAATGTTTGGGCTCTGAGGAGCTGAAGGATGTGAAACACAGCCTGACAATTGTTATTATTTTCTGGATTATTTCTCTAATGTTACTTCATCAAATGTAATATACAGTTCCAGAAACAGTTGAGAGACCACTGCACCTATATCTTTCGTTTCCAAAAAAGTTGAAAAGGAATGTTTTATGCAAGGAACAGAAGGGCTAAAATTAAGATACCAATGCAAATTGAAAGAAAAAGGTGCAGTGGTCTCTTAATATACAGTTCCGGAAAAAATTATCATGAATTTGGCTGTCAAAGATTTATGTAAAACAGCCAACGTATTCCAGTGTGACCAAGTTGCAGGAGCAAAAACATTCTCTGGTCTGAGGAGATTAAAAAAATGATTAGGCATGAATGCCAAGCACAAGGTACAACAAGATACCACTCATATCTTGGCTAATAATTCTCTATGTGAAACATAGTGGTGGAAGCGTCATGCTATGGGGACCCTTCTCAGTGGCACGTTGGGAGTGTCAGGACTGAGGGAAGAGTGAACACAGCAAAATAGAAAGGTCCCTGATCCAGAGTGCAGTGGACCTCAGACTGAGGTGAATCACATCACTTCATCACCGGGAGTGCCTTGCTAAGTAGCAACAGGATTTGAGCCTAATAAAACTGCTCAGCTCATTTAGGAAAAATATGATAGTGGACTAAGCTTAGTACAGGAGCAGATAGCTATATTGGTATGGTAGCTAGTGATGGCAATGTCTAATCAACAAGTTATTTCTAGTACGTTTTCAGACAAACGCTATGGCTAGCTAGTTACTTTATCCACCGACCCACAAATTCATAAAGGTAACCGACAGAAATATTTCTGATCTGAAAACATGTTCTCTTATGCCAGCTCCAAAAAATATTGCATCCCTCTGTCCTTTGATACCTGTGATGTAAAAGTTTAAGCTTGTTTTGCTCTGTCATTCTTTGAAATTGTGTTTTCTAAAGTGAATCTAAACAGTCAGGTGATGTACCTGCTATCATTGTGGAGTTCACCCTGGTGACAAACACTGACCTATGATTAATTGGAAGTGAATTAAAATCTGCTCAATTTGTTTTCCCTGATACTGAGACAGGAAAGTCACTTCTAATTGGACAATTCCCAATGTCTGGTAAAAGTAATGTAATAAAATCCTAGAATCTGATTATTGCAACGAATTATGTTCTGGGAAAAAATAAGTTTTATAATAAGTTTTAAATCATCAGTTTCATCATTAAAAAAAAATTCATTTTCAAACATTCACATTCAGATCTTGGCATATGCAGCTTGCTTAATTGTCTCTTGATATTTACTAGGATATTACATTTAGGGAGAGATTGGAATTTTATATAAAGAGACAGACAAGAAAATGGGGGAGGGTAATGCTTTTTCAATTTCAGCCTTGGTGAGTTAGTTTGTTTTTATTTCTAAGGGAGGGTCATTTAATTTTATAATTGATGACATTTACATATTGACTGGCAGAACATTCCTTATTTCTATATCACCTTTCAACTGGTTATTCAATTAGTCCCTCTTTGTGCTTGGCGTAGCCAGATCGTGGACACAGCTCAATATAGTGGAACCTGGCTCGAAAAGAAATCTTCTTTTAGGGCAGCATTGTCAATGATTAGGGTCATGGTACTTTCCCCGAAGGCTCAGGGAGGATGATGTGAAAATATATTTTGTGTGAGGGAGGGTCAACATTTTCGGGGTGCTTCATCCTCCAAGCACCCCGTCATTAAAAACGATCAGTCCCTTAGAGTTAACTATAACTTTTGTGTATTTAAGGCGTTTTCACTGCCATTTCCGGCATAGTTCATTTCAGACAAAAGAACCCTGTCATTAAAAACACACCAGGGTATGTATCTGCATGGATAGGCTGAAAACCTGATTCTCTAATCTACATGTCTGTCCTATTACAGTTAACACAATTTACAGCGGACAATGCCTCTTCAATCTGCAGCACAGTGGACAATCCTTCTGATGTGGAGGAAGAGGAGGAGGAAGAGGTAGACCCCACCAGCCCTGAGAACTGCTGGACTGACAGTAAGAGAATCCTCCTTCCACATACAAGGGAGGGTATATTACTGGAAATCACTACCATTTAGTAAACTACCATTATGTTTCAAGGATTTATGTTTGGTACAGTAACAGAAAATATCCAGTGGTCATTTTGGGTACTTTTCAAAGTCACATGACAAGGCACACAGCATTTACGAAGTAAGAATTAAGAAATATTTCAAGCAAAAATATAGCTTTTAAAAAAATAAATATAGCAAATATATACATAACAATGTAAAATAGCAGCAATTTTAAAGGTTGTAGAATGATGGAGGTCACGGCTACAGGGCGGCAGACATGCAGGAAGGTTTCTTCGGTCCTTCAGGAAGGACAACTTGGCCTGTTTGAAACGGGTGGGGACTGCAGACAGAAACAAAGAGACGTTGAATATAGAGAAAATCTCCGCTAGCTGGTCGGTGCAACCCCTGGGAACACTGGAATGCGGTCTGGCCCTGGTGACTTCCAAGTGTTCACGCTTTCAAATGCTCTCCTCACGTCAGCTGTGGCTAAGGACGGAGTGCAGAATTCCTGGTCCTCAGCAAGCCTTCCAGAAGGGATGGTGTTGGTCACTTTAAACCGTGCATAGAAGGAGTTGAGCTTGTTGGGAAGACAGGCAGCTAGCAGGGCATCATTGCTGTTTCTCCCTTTACAGTCTGTGATGTGTCTCAGTCCACACCATATGCACTCGGGTCTGAGCTGTGGTTGTTGACTCCAACTTATCCCTGATGGCCTTCTGTAGGTCATATCTGGACCTCCTCAAAGCCTCCAGGCCCTCGGAACTATAGGCAGAGGACGGCGCTATAAGCATAGCACGGATATCACCATTAAGTAGTGTAAAAATTCTGTATTCAGTAATGAATGGATTTCCAAAAGTGCTAGTACTGTATGAGCCACACTGCAGAATAAACAAAAAATAAAAACAATACATATAGTAATAAGCAAACAACTACATAGTGAATACGGAGCCATTGTAGGTGTGACCCGTCTCTACAGTGCATAGGAAGTAGTTGTCAATCTGTATTATCATTGGTCCCCTTGGTGGCTGTTATTACAGGTAAAATTGAAACAATAAGAGACAAATGCTGATTTAAAAAAGAACAAGCTGAAAAAAGTATCTAAAAAATGAAGTCTCATGTATGTACATATTCAGACCCTATTCAATACTTTGTAGAGGTGCCTTTGTAACTGCTTTGACTCTTCCTGGGTATGCCTCTACCACCAGTGCACAGCCGAATTTGGGCAGTCTCTCTTATTCTTCCTTGCAGATCCTGTCAAGTGCTGTTTGACAGGATGGGGAGAGCCGGTAAAATGCAGTCATCAGGTATCCCCACAGATGTTAACAGGGGTCAAGGCTTTTGCCCAGGCCCCTCAAGGGCGTTCAGAGACTTGTCCCAAAGCTACTCCTGCATTGTCTTGGCTGTGTGCTGACAAGCCTCCCAGTATCTGCCGCTGAGAAGCATCCCCAAAGCATGATGTCAACACCAACACGCTTCACCGTAGGAATGTCATTAGCCAGGTGATGAGTGGTACACTCTTTTTGCCAGACACCATTCAGGCTAAATTTTGGTATCACATCCTCAGGCCGCATGTCATGTGCCATTTACTCAGGAGTAGCCTCAGTATAGCCACTCAAACATAAAGGCCGTATTAATGGAGTGCTGCAAGATCTCCAGTCTCCGCAGAGAAACTCTGAAGCGCTGTTAATGGCCGTTGTGTTCTGGGTCAAGGACCATCTTGTCTGGTTGCTTAGTTTGGCCATGCGGCCAGCTCTAGGAAGGGTCTTGGTTGTTCCAAACTTTTGTATTTGACAAAGATCGAGCACACTGCTCTCCAGGGAAATTTGAATACTTCAGGATTTGTTAGATAACCTTCCCAGATCTATGCCTCAACACTTGGTTTTTGGATTGAAATCTACTGGAAAGTGTGGTAACTTACTTCAAATAGAAAGGTGGGTGCCTTTATGTATTATGTGTTGAATGTGCCACTGTTCGACTCCTAAGTCCCAAAGAAATGTCAGGAATCCCAAAATGGAGTGTCATGGAAAATTGTCTGATGACTAATTAACATGAGATAATCAACATTTCCATTTTCATTGAATTTGCAGAAATGTCAATGTAAATTGTTGGCAAACATTTAAAATAAATTAGGAATTAGATCCACAACAACGAATACATATAATTCATTAGTCTGCATTAACAATTTTTCAAAAACAAATTCTCAAGTGCATTGACTGAAATTCTGAAATGCCTGACTTGACGAATACAGATGGTACTGGCAGATGGGATGCAGAAAGGATACAGTGTGTTTTTTTCTAGCCTAATCTTTCTCCTCTTTTCTCCATCCTTAAATCTCTGGTAGAATGCATCGGTCGATGTCCATGCCTTGACTTTGACGTCACTGCGGGCAAAGGAAAAATTTGGTGGAACTTCAGGAAAACATGTTTTCTTATTGTGGAGCACAACTACTTCGAGACCTTCATCATTTTCATGATTCTGATGAGTAGTGGAGCTTTGGTGAGAGCAATATCATGAGGACAGATGAAATATCTACGGTATACATCTTGAAGGAACTATAATCTTTTTGCTCTCCTTACAGGCTTTTGAAGACATATACATTGAGCAACGCAGGACAATTAAGATCATCCTAGAATACGCTGATCAAGTTTTCACATATGTGTTTATTATTGAGATGCTACTTAAGTGGGCAGCTTATGGGTTCAAGACCTACTTCACAAACGCATGGTGCTGGCTGGACTTCCTGATTGTGGATGTAAGTCAAAACAATATCTCTGCTATAATTTTTTTTAAATAAAATGTATATGTAATATTTAATTATTATAAAGCCTATACACCTTTGGAAAAAATTAAGTGACCACTGCACCTCTTTGTTTCCTTTCTTAAAAAGTTGAAAAGTAAAGTTTTGAGTGAGGAACAGAAGCGTTCAATTGGCAGTGGTCTCTAAAATGTTATATTCTGTTACTCAAAGCCTTCCTTTTCAACTTTTTTGGAAAGGAACAAAAAAGAGCAATGGTTTCTTAATTTGTCTTTTAGTTTATTTGAGAAAGATAATCTTCATGTGTTGTTATTCATAACCCAAATCTTGTAGGTGTCTTTGATCAGCTTAACGGCAAACATCCTGGGCTACTCTGAACTTGGACCAATCAAATCTCTTCGAACATTAAGGGCATTGCGGCCCCTCCGAGCCTTGTCCAGATTTGAGGGGATGAAGGTGTGTTTGGCTTGTACACACCAACCAAGTGTGTAGTCTAGTTTAAAAAAATGGCCTATTGTCATTTCATCTCACTCTAATCCTTAACACAGACTTTACATACAAGATATACTTTCATCCTTGATTTTTCTCAAGATTTCACAGGTTCTCACATATTTTGACACATGATTTTCCATTCCAAAGGTTGTAGTGAACGCTCTGGTGGGGGCCATTCCCTCCATCTTTAACGTGCTCCTGGTTTGCCTCATCTTCTGGCTCATCTTCAGCATCATGGGAGTCAACCTGTTTGCTGGGAAATTCTATTACTGCTTCAACACCACGTCTGAGCAGAGGTTTGCAGCTGACGTTGTAAATAACAAGACTGAATGTTTGGGACTAGTGGCGCAGAATGACACCGTGCGCTGGATGAACGCCAAGGTCAACTATGACAACGTGGGCATGGGCTACCTTTCCCTCCTGCAAATAGTGAGTTTCAATACATGTTCTTTAGTAATGCCATATCTGAAAACTGGTACATGGACAGTGCTAATAGTAAATAAATACATTGAAATACATGTTCTTATTTGTTGTTGATTTATACAGGCTATGCATTGATCTGGAATTTGAGTTTTAGCTGGCCAGCAGCTGACCAGCCCCTAAACTTTGCATAAACAGATGTCTATTAAACACACAGTTGATCGTATTACAAACACATGAATTTTTTAACCGTCCTATTGTGGACCCATGTTTGAATATATTAACAATCACTGAAAAAATACTAATTATCAACCAATGAAATGTTTTATCTGCTAAGTAAATTTGTATTCATCCATAATAAATACAGCTCTGTAAAAAATTAAGAGACCATTGCAAAATTATCAGTTTATCGCTTTCTGTTTAAAATAGGCAAAATGTATCTATTTTATTGCTCATGATGAACAAAACAGGCAAATATATTATAAGACAATGAGAGGCTGTACTGTACTATGAAAAAAGGAGAAAATTCTATTTAATTTTCTTAAAACAACACTTCATTTTGGTCAATCACACAACAAAATGTATGAACAAGTGTCATCTTCGGCAAGGTGTGTGTGAACACTGGACCTTTTTCTTTTCCCAAAAAATTGAAAAGGAACATTTTGACTGAGGAACAGAAGCGTTCATTTTGCAGTAGTCTCTACATTTTAAGCCTCAATTAGTGTAGCAAAATATTCACACTTGGCACAATGTTAATGCGTGACAAAAATATCTTATGTCGAGATGCTATACCAACACTCAGCAAACGTGCGGTGTTGAGGGAGACCTGGGTTTGAATCCGGTGAGGTAACTATATTTTTCACTTTTCCATCCCGGGCTACCTGAACGGGCTTGCCTGGTTCCTTTCCCGGTTTCAAACGTTCCCGGTTTCAAACGCAGTGAGGACTTCTGTTTCTCAGCTTGTCTGGTGGTGGTGGCTCCCATTACTATGGCAGTGAAATCTGTGTTCCAGAAACATCATGTAGAAAAAAGCACAACAAGCTTAATACCCTTTTAAGAGGTTATACCCTGACAAATTATTTGTCCAGCAAAACGTTGTGATTATAGTTTTTTTCTTGGTGTGGCGAGAAAGATTGTGCCATGGTGGGGTGCCACGGTAAAATAAATGCTACAGAATAACTGGGTCACAGTGTTTTTCTCTCATTTAGCTGGTATTTCAGACGTGGCAAAGGCCTCAATCCTTTGCTCTGTCGTGTCATGCCAGGCCAATACAGGATATTTTCTGTTCCCGCTTTGGTGTGTTGAATGTAGGGCTGCGCGATTTGGATAAAATATTAAAATATTGCAATTACGTTTATGATTTGCAATTTTCAAACGTGTGTAAACAGCATTTGTAATATCACTTAAATATAGAGCTCATAGTCTACATAATATGCTATTAAACTGAATAGAAGTTTATGTTCAGTGCTTTCTATTTTACACTTATTACCAAATAGAAAATGCAGCCTGTGTCGAACTATTCGTTTAACTGCTCATTTAATGCAGCTGCCAGTTGCCATAGCTGGTTAGTATATTTCCCCCTATATTAAGTTTCTTTGTAGTCACCGATATTGAAGCCAAAACTTTTAATAACCATGCGGTTGTATATCTGGGACAATATTATTTGGAGCCACTCACTAATTTGAAGCAGACGTCTTCGATAGCAGTTGCAAGGTTAACTCGAACTAACATTGAAAAAACATCAAGTATTTAAACAGAATTAGTTCAGGCATTTAAGTAATCTACAAAAATGCCTACAGCCCCCGCAATGCAAACCGAATACAGGCGTACGAAGCGTGCTTGTTGCCTCGCGTGAAGCGCATATCGTTCAAATTTTTTGGAGCTGAAAATTGCGTAATGCCTCGAACACTTTTGGTATTACACTATACTCCAAGGAATGAAGGTACTGTCACTCTGAGATTACATGACCAATGTACCGTAGTTGACAGTGTTGACTACAAAATAATCCTTGGTAAATTTCACATTTGCTTTTACGTTCTCTCTCCACCAATATTCTCAAAACTCGTCTGCATGCTCTTCATCAGAAGCTGCTACGGTGATCCTTTTGAATCTAGAGGCCCCATTACGGGTTTGAGTGTGTACAGCACTTAAGATGCTTGGTCAAGCCTAATCTACCAACAGCCATCTTTCACGTCAAGTATGGGAAGACTAAACGCCGGCCATCTTGCATTGTACATGTTTGGGCGTCAGGATGAAGAAGTGTTATTGACTTTGTGTAAACAACTGTTTGTGTAATCATTGCCCCAAATGATCTGGCCCAGATGACGACTTTAGCGTTTGACAGAAATACTAGCATATACATTTTTACAATGCCAAGTACGATTTGTATTTACAATATGTATAACTGTGGAAAATATTATTCTGTCAAATGTTAACATTTGGCTACGGACTCAAATTTTTATCAGACATTGTACTGCACGGAGCTCTGTAGGATGCTGTTGAATGATCCTTAAATTCCACATTCAGTTTCTAAACGTGGCTTTATTTCTATGAATCCATCCACCCACCACCCAGAAACCAAACACTTTCAATGTTCTAGGGACGTCTGCAGATTTTCAGATGTTAATGTTGCTCCCCATTTTACCGTCCACAATTCAAACAAGGCTTATGCTGTTAAAAATTGTGCCCATTGTGATTTTACAACAAGTGTGCTACAAATGTCAGTGAGAAGCAAATCATAATATTCTAATTCTGTGAATTTTTTTTGCATTCAAATAGGACACTTTCCTGGTGAAATTCATAAAACACGTTTAATGTTCCCAAAGTTATTTGATGAGTAAATTATTTTAAAGTGTAGTGAAATCTAAAAGGGAAATATAATATATGAGATAATATGAAAATGGGATATAATATTACATGTGGTAAATAAAAGATTAAACTGTACTAGGCCTGAGAAAATAGTAAAAGTGAGGTTTTGAAAAATATAAAGGGTGAGTAAATGATAAATGGAAGAGTATAATTATTTTTTACAGTTAATATTTTTTGGCAATAGTAGACAAATTAAATGGTTAAACACTTATAATTTTACTCAACATATTAAACAAATCTAATGTTATATTTTCCGATCTTTTTAAAATAATTTACTCATCAAATAATCTTATACGGACATCTGTCATTCCTGGGATTCCATAAGGTTAACATCAGGCACTGGAAAACAAAAATATGTCCATCGTTTTAAAGAACTAATTACACTAATGCTGTATTGTCAGCCTTGGAGAAAAACATATTTTTGTCATTTGCGGGAGTTATAACACAGATGGTGCATACTGTACAAAATTGGGCGTACATTTTGCCAGTGTGATGAGGGAGTCGGATAGTATTTGCACATGCATCCCATCGAGAGACGCTATAAACAAGCTAGCTAACAACAGCGAAGCCTAATTGAGAAAATAAAACAGCTACTGTGTGTTTTCTACCCTTCTAACGTGATATTAACAAAATAACACCCCTACCTGTTTGGTACTGTACCATGTCCTCATTTAGTTATGCCGTTTTTACTCCCGTCGCCATTGAATACCCACAAAGCTACACTAAATGTAAAACATGAAATTGCCATTAGATTATGCTGTGACATCAACAACGTCCACGTGCTAAATCAGGTGGCATTTTCCCTCCTTCATGTTTTTTAAGAAAACATATATTTTGTTGGAATACTTTTAGACTTATAATGTCGTATCAGATTGTCTTCATATAAAGTATTCATTTAAGGTTGGTGAATACTGTATTTGAAAATGTGAAAAACTTAAAATTATTGCATTAGCACACGTAGCATGACAGTGTACTCTATTTTCTTTTCCAGGCAACATTTAAAGGATGGATGGATATAATGTACCATGCTGTTGATTCACGTAATGTACGTTTTAATAATAAATAATTTATGGTTAAATACACATTTATTGTGAATATCATAACAGACATTATATTTTGCTTTCTGTTCCAACAAGGTGGAAGATCAGCCCATATATGAAGACAATGTTTACATGTACATCTACTTTGTCATATTCATCATCTTTGGTTCCTTCTTCACCCTAAATCTATTCATTGGTGTCATTATCGACAACTTTAACCAACAGAAAAAGAAGATAAGTAGCTTCCCTACAGCCTAGTATCACTAAATAATAAACAAGCATGCCATCTGTAAAACATTGCAATTACCATATAAACATAGTGTTCATGTTTTAGGTAAAGGACATGCACAGGGAAATAACTGTATGTCTCCATACTTTGGAGGTAAAGATATCTTCATGACGGAGGAACAAAAGAAATACTACAATGCCATGAAGAAGCTCGGTTCCAAAAAACCACAGAAACCTATTCCTAGACCCACGGTAGGCAAATAAGATATTTGGACATGTCTTAGCTATACAGTAGTATGACGTCGTGTGTCTGCATAATGGTATAGCACAATTAAGTAAAACCTTGACATTGCTGTTAGCTTAACGGGTAGAGTATATGACCCATACCCTTAAGGTTACTAGATTACTAGAAAATCTAAGTGTAAAAACTGTTGTCGCTGTTTCACTTACAGTAATGTCACCAAACTGTGGGAAAGCTGGGCTCAGATGTGAATGTTACGCTGCTAGCTACTTCTTCTAGTGTTGTGTGGCGCTCCATACACAAACAATGGTGCATTTCGCCGCATACACTCTAAAAGGTTTCTTGGATTATCTTTTACTTTGAAACTGTGGGGGAACCCTATAGATTCTTCATGGAAAAATATTCATTGGAATTGTAAAGATAGATTTATACTTGTTACTCATAGAACTACATGAGTGATCTACCTGCTCAAAAATCTAACCCTGAAAAATGTTCAAATCCTACCACATCACACAACACAGCCAAAACTTTGAATCTGGGCAAAATAGATGCCAGACAAAACCCAATCTGAGAGGTCTTAAATTAAGCTTGCACCACAGGTTGTTCAAATGGTTTGTTGAGGAACCATTCAAAATTGTTTTTTGAAGAAGCCTTTAAAGTTAGTTTTTTTAATTTCCAGGGTTTCATCCCCAATTTTAATCATGTGACGAATCCCTAAAAGACTCTCCGATTACCTTTTCTTTGTAGATTGTACTGTGCAGGTGCTCCTTGTATTCAGTATGCGAAACCAGTGCACTGTGCTTCTGTTTTTCCCCGTATATGTCCAAGAAACAACAGTACGCTGAACTGGCTGTATTGGGTCTTTAAGGTGTCAAATCAAAGTGTGTACAAGTTAGCAACCATCTTCTGACTGGCCCTTACACACAGTTTTACTGACACTCTTGGTTTGAGTTGTAGTACAGCATATTAGCACTGATATAAAAAAACATTGAAATTATTACAATCAAAACTATTTTCCAGGCTTTGTAAATCACGTCTCCTTTTTACTCATGTCTCTCCCTCATGAAGATATATTTTCCTATAAAGTATAGACACATACAGAACAGTATTTTCCTTAGCATGCTGCTCGCCTAAAACACTTGTAATTCCTTTCCTCTTCTGGGTCTCTGTTTCTTGGCGGTTGAAGAACATAATTGCAGGCCTCATTTTCGACCTGATCTCCCAACAATTCTTTGACATCTTCATCATGGTGCTGATCTGCCTCAACATGGTGACGATGATGGTGGAGACGGATGACCAGAGCAAGGAGAAGGATGAAATCCTTTATTTTATCAACCTTGTATTCATCATCATCTTCACTGGAGAGTGTATCCTCAAGCTGATTGCGCTGCGACAGTACTACTTCTCTGTCGGTTGGAATATTTTTGATTTTGTCGTTGTCATTCTTTCTGTCGTTGGTGCGTATGAATAAGTTATTTTGTCCTTATCTTGTAACTACGTATTTTGTGTTACTGAAATGTAATGGGATTTAACAAACTTACACTATTTTCTCTTCATTCCAGGTATAATGCTGGCGGATATCATTGAGAAATATTTTGTTTCACCCACACTTTTCCGTGTTATAAGACTGGCCAGGATTGGTCGAGTTCTGAGACTCATCCGAGGCGCTAAAGGCATCCGGACACTATTGTTTGCACTGATGATGTCACTTCCTGCTCTCTTCAACATTGGACTTCTGCTTTTCCTCATCATGTTTATCTTCTCAATTTTTGGAATGTCCAACTTTGCATATGTCAAAAAAGAGGCTGGGATTGATGATATGTTCAATTTTGAAACTTTTGGCAACAGTATCATGTGTCTTTTCATGATCACGACTTCAGCCGGTTGGGATGGTCTTCTCTCACCCATTCTCAATAGTGGACCTCCAGACTGTGACCCAGATGTGGAAAATCCCGGCTCAGATACACGAGGCAACTGTGGCAGTCCGGGATTGGGCATTTGTTTTTTCTGCAGCTACATCATCATGTGTTTCCTGGTTGTGGTCAACATGTACATTGCCATCATCCTTGAGAACTTCAATGTGGCCACGGAGGAGAGTGGTGACCCACTGTGTGAGGATGACTTTGAGATGTTCTATGAGACCTGGGAGAAGTTTGACCCTGATGCATCACAATTCATCTCCTACGACATTTTGTCAGAGTTCTGTGACACGCTGAAGGATCCGCTCAGGATCCCCAAACCAAACACAATCAAGCTGATTTCCTTGGACCTCCCCCTGGTCCCTGGGGATAAGATCCACTGTCTGGATATCCTACTGGCTTTGACTACAGAAGTGCTGGGAGAATCAGGGGAGATGGACACCATGAAACAAAGTATGGAGGAGAAGTTCATGGCCAACAACCCCTCTAAAGCCTCATATGAACCAATCACAACCACCCTGAGGCGAAAACAGGAAGAGGTAGCAGCTGTAGTTATCCAGACAGCGTATCGTAAGCACTTACTGAGGCGTGCAATTAAACTTGCTTCCTACAAGTACCGTGATAAGACACAATTAATCAGGAAGGACCAAGTGCCACCAGAGACAAATGGACTGATTGCCATCAAGATGAACAAACTTTATGGAAGCCAAAAATTATTGGGAGCGGATGAGACAGTTGTAGATATGGATTCTTATCAAAAACCCCAAAAGACAAAGACACAACCTTCTGTGCAGAATGCTGAGGAGCCGAAGCCTGTGGAGATTCAGAGTGAGATTGTCTTGCACTCCGCCCCATTTGTCATCCCTGCCTCCATTCGTAATTCTCAACTGAGGGAGTCCGATGTTTGAATAAATCTACTGATATCAAATGGATCGTCGTTTGTATTTAATGGCGAGACTACTTGTTCAACTCCAATGATCAACTTTGGGATGCCTGTGTCATAAACAGAGTTCTCCGTCTTTGATCAAAGAGAGGCTACAAAGATGATGGTGTAACAGATGAAACTGTCAATATTGATGTTGATGTTGGTAATTATAATCTGGTACAGGCCATTGGAAATTCATTGCTGTTGTTGGCAAAACAATCACCTTCTGTAAGCCTGAGCTGAATGTTTGGGCATATTTATGACCGCAAGCAATGTTGTGCTTGGAGATCCCTTGTACTATACAGTTGAAATTTATTTATTTCATATATTTAAAAAAGGCCAATCTTAAGATTTTCCATAAATATGTTTTCTAAAGTTTTTTCCCCACTATGAAATCTGAATTTAGATATAACTGTCGTTTTCACCTGAATGTCTATGACTGCCATTCTTTTTTAACAATACTGGTGCAAAACCGTCCATTATAATTTGATGCATGTCATGTATTACACCCATTTATTATTTCAAAACTGGATATTTTTCAGTGAATGCAGTTTTTTTGTGTGACATTTTTTATTTGTCTGGAGTTTAGTTTGACATATTTGGACAAATGTTTTATATGATAATTTTAGGAATTGAAGTACATAAAGTCAAACTTAAGCTATTTATTTGGGTTATAAGTGTTTATTTGTAAATATATTTATATATATTTTACAAAAAAAACATACTAACCCAATAAACAACTTCAGATCAGCTTTTAGGTGCCCACTACTTTTGCACAGTACTGCACAAACTACACCAAAATATATTAAATTACCTTTAACTTTTTCAGGAAGGTTTAATAATTCTTTAGAGATTAGTTGCATTTGAAATAAAACTTTTGATAACTAACACTTAATTTGTAAAAACTTTTTGTAACATTATTGTATTTTGTATTTTTTTCTATGTACATTACATTCATTTTTTTACTTGTACAGTTGGTCTCATAAGTTTGCATGCACTGGCAGAAATTGTGAAATTCTGGTATTGATTTTGAAAATGTGACTGATAATGCAAAAAAAAATCATTTATTTAAGGATAGTGATCATATGAAGCCATTTATTATCACATAGTTGTTTGGCTCCTTTTTAAATCATAATGTTAACAGAAATCACCCAAATGGCCCTGATCAAAAGCTTACATACCCTTGATTGTTTTGCCTTGTTACTAGCAGACAAGGTGACACACAAAGGTGAAAATGGCAATTAAAGGTGGATGTCCTACCTGTGGCTTTTTAAATTGCAATTAGTGTCTGTGTGTAGATAGTCCATTAGTTTGTTTGCCCTCACCTAGATGCACTGAGCAGGCAAGATACTGAACAATGGGGAGCAAAAAAAAACTTGTTTAACAAGGTAATGGAACTTTATAAAGATGGAAAAGGATATTAAAATATATAAAAACCTTGCAAATGCCAGTCAGTTCTGTTCAATCACTTATTAAGAAGTGCATAATTCAGGGATCTTTTGATACCAATGTCAGGTAGACAAGGTCAGGTAGACCAAGAAAGATTTTAGCCAAAACAGCCAGAAGAATTGTTCGGGATACAATGAAAAACCCACAGGTGACCTCAGGAGAAATACAAGCTGCTCTGGACAAAACGGTGTAGTTGTTTCAAGGAGCACAATATAACGATAATTGATCAGAAAGGTGCTGCATGGTCGAGTTGCCAGAAAGAAGCCTTTATTGTTGTAATGCCACAAAAAAGCTTGGTTACAATATGCCCAACAAGACCTTTCTATGCATCACAGCTTCTGGCACACTGTAATTCTGGAGAGAAAATACCAAAATAGAGCTTTATGGTGACAACCATTAGTTCTATGTTTGGAGAGGGGTCAACAAGGCCTATAGTAAACAGAATACCATCCCCACTGTAAAGAATGGTGGTGGCTCACTGTGAGGCTCAGGGAATCTTGTGAAAATTGATGGCAATATGAAAGCAGAATGTAATCAGAAAATACTGGCAGACAATTTGCCTCCTTCTGCACGAATGCTGCGCATGGGATGCTCTTGGACCTTCCAGCATGACAATAACCCTAAACAAAAAGCCAAGATAACCCTCCAGTGGTTACAGCAGAAAAAGGTGAAGGTTCTGGAGTGGCCATCACAGTCTTCTGACCTTCATATTATTGAGCCATTCTGGGGAGAAAAGAAACATGTGGTTCATGCAAGACGACCAAAGACTTTGCATGACCTGGAGGCATTTTGTCAAGACGAATGGGCAGCTACACCACCTGCAACTGAAGGCCTCATGGACAACTATTACAAAAGACTGCACACTGTCATTGATGCTAAAGGGGGCAATACACAGTATTTAGAACTAAGGGTATGCAGACTTTTGAACAGGGGTCAGTTCATTTTTTTCTTTGTTGCCATGTTTTGTTCTATGATTGTGCCATTCTGTTATGACCTACAGTTGAATGTGAATCCCATAAGAAATAAAATACGTGTTTTGCCTGCTCACTCCTGTTTTCTTTACAAATGGTACATATATTACCAATTCTCCAAGGGTATGCAAACTTTTGAGCAACACTGTTGTAGCCCATTCTGACAGTAGGTACACATTTAACAAAGTTACTTGTATTGACTTGACTAATAACTGGTTCAATGGGTCAGTTAGTGCATCTGAACCTGGGACTTCTAACACAAGACTTGTTTTTCTGATTATCACAAGGGCGACATACAGTCCTGCACACTGTACTTACTGTCTGAATTACTCTCTTCAGATAGTACTTTCTATTGAAATTACCAAACAAGTCTTAACACAGAAATGTCTTAGTTATGTAAATAGAGTGGGAAAGCACTTATGGCAAATCATTTTCAGAGCATAATAAAGCATTGCCAAGAATGTAGTGAATTCCCTGAAGTGTGATGTGATCTGATTTTAATTATACTACACTTTAAACTAGTTGCTTTGAATGCTGATTGGCTAATAGCCATGGTATATGAGACCGTATACAATGGGTATGACATGCAGTACTTTTTAATAATCTTTATGATAACTAGTTTATAGTTTTAATAGGGCACATCATGGGATTGTGGTATTTTGCAAATATAGCCCAGATAAACTCTGTGTCCAAGCACTCTGCAGGAAGTTGTGCCTAAGAACTGCTCTTAGCTGTGGTATATTTGCAATATACCACAAATCTTTGAGGTGCCTTATTAAGATGATATACTCATTACCAACACAACAGGCATATAATTAAATACCACACCCCCTTGTGCCTTACTGTTTTAATATAAAACTTGCCATAATGACATAATGTACTTCTCACACAATCTGTCTGAAGTGACATTTTTACACTTGTGGACACTTATGGGAAACTGCCCCTATGGGTCCTATTCACACTTGTGAGAAGAGGAAAAACATGTAATAAATTTAATAAAACATGCAAATATCTAACGTCAGAATTGGGCCTTGTGTAAATCAGAGGGCTTTGCATTCTCAGATACTATCATTCAACATTGATTGCCAAACAAATTCCATATGATTGAGACAGGGCATGTTGGTAATCCTGTTTTCTTTGGCCAAATGTTGAATATATTTCTTTGTATTCTTGATATATAGACCATTTTATGGTATCTATAAAGGCAAATTCACAGCAGTATATAATATGATTAAAAACAATAATTCCTAACAACTGTAATACATAAGAAAATGAATATGTTTCGGGTGCTAAGCGGTTTTGCATCACACTATCACTTACATTTCTTTCAGTTTTGTTCTTTACGAACATATACACCTGCGTGTAACAATAATTTTAAGTTTAAGAAATACTGTAGACATCTCAATCAGTCAGTCAGCAAGAAACATTCGCTCTTCTTGGCCGGCGCCGCTAATGCGGTCCCGCAAAATTACTGAGCTTATCTTATGAGAGTTGCGTTGATAATAAGTGGGAGGACAAAATGCAGTTTTGTGTGGGGGGGACAGGTATTATGAAACCTATGCCCCTGTTTTAGGGGTTAACACGTGTAAAAACTAGATCAAGCATTAGCATGGATTTTAAGATCTCATGGTCTAATTATTTTGTCTTGGACATTAGATATTTATTCAATAATAATTAATACCATACCACATAGAAGAAACATTTTATGAAATTAGCTAGTTAATATTGTATGCATTTTTACATGTTTTTAAGAGAAAACCTAGGAAAAACTACCTAGCTATAACATTGTTTCTCTCATGGTTGCAGGAGGAAGATTGTGGTTCGTCCGCAGGTTTCGTTGGGGCTTGCGTTGTAATATCGACAGCGGCTTTAAACTAATCTGAATTTATGTTGATAAATCGTGGTCTAATGAATCTTCTCAAGTACCATCCAACAGGGTCTTGAGTATAGACAAAAATAATCTAAATGTATCCCCATTGATCTTTATGAATGGGAGTATATGGTACAGTGGGGAGAACAAGTATTTGATACACTGCTGATTTTGCAGGTTTTCCTACTTACAAAGCATGTAGATTTTTACCATGGTTACACTTCAATTTTGAGAGACGGAATAAAAAAAATCCAGAAAATCACATTGTATGATTTTTAAATAATTAATTGACCTCCAGATCCTTCAGGTTTCCGGCGCTGTCGCTGGGCAATACGGACGTTTAGCTCCCTCCAAAGATTTTCTATTGGGTTCAGGTCTTGAGACTGGCTAGGCCACTCCAGGACCTTGAGAAGCTTCTTACGGAGCCACTCCTTAGTTGCCCTGGCTGTGTGATTCGGGTCGTTGTCATGCTGAAAGACCCAGCCACGACCCATCTTCAATGCTCTTACTGAGGGAAGAAGGTTGTTGGTCAAGATCTCGCGATACATGGCCCCCTCCATCCTCCCCTCAATACGGTGCAGTCGTCCTGTCCCCTTTTCAGAAAAGCATCCCCAAAGAATGATGTTTCCACCTCCAAGCTTCACGGTTGGGATGGTGTTCTTGGGGTTGTACTCATCCTTCTTCTTCCTCCAAACAGGGCGAGTGGAGTTTAGACCAAAAGGCTCTATTTTTGTCTCATCAGACCACATGACCTTCTCCCATTCCTCCTCTGGATCATCCAGATGGTCATTGGCAAACTTCAGACAGCCTGGACATGTGCTGGCTTGAGCAGGGGGACGCTGTGTGCAGGATTTTAATCCATGATGTCGTAGTGTGTTACTAATGGTTTTCTTTGAGTCTGTGGTCCCAGCTCTCTTCAGTTCATTGACCAGGTCCTGCCGTGTAGTTCTGGGCTGATCCCTCACCTTCCTCATGATCATTGATGCCCCACAAGGTGAGATCTTGCATGGAGCTCCAGACTGAGGGAGATTGACCGTCATCTTGAACTTCTTCCATTTGCTAATAATTGCGCCAACAGTTGTTGCCTTCTCACCGAGCTGCTTACCTATTGTCCTGTAGCCCATCCCAGCCTTGTGCAGGTCTACAATTTTATCGCTGATGTCCTTACACAGCTCTCTGGTCCTGGCCATTGTGGAGAGGTTAGAGTCTGTTTGATTGAGTGTGTGGATAGGTGTCTTTTATACAGGAAATGAGTTCAAACAGTTGCAGTTAATACAGGTAATGAGTGGAGTACAGGAGGGCTTCTTAAAGAAAAATGAACAGGTCTGTGAGAGCCGGAATTCTTACTGGTTGGTCAGTGATCAAATACTAATGGCATGCAATAAAATGCAAATTAATTATTTAAAAATCCTACAAAAGTGATTTTCTGGATTTTGTTTTTACATTCCGTCTCACGCAGTTGAAGTGTAGCTATGGTAAGAATTACAGACCTCTACATGCTTTGTAAGTAGGAAAACCTGTAAAATCAGCAGTGTATCAAATACTTGTTCTCCCCACTGTATCTGCTTAAATTTTTTTGCGGGGAGATAAGCTACTTTTGTCAGAAACACAGATATTGTTGCACTGTTTGTCCTAATAGCTGTTGCTTGGCAACACGGAGTGTCTGACTCTGAGCTGTCAAATAGCGGCTGTTTGATGCTCAGTATGGCGGACCTGAGTTTCGTCCCAATGTTGTCTTTTTCAAACGTCGCAACTGATACTGGGGCAGCAGAACACGTCGGGCCAGGGGCACTACCACACAGGACTGAGGGTTTGATTGTCCTTAGCAGAGATACTTCTGTTACTAGCTCCAGTGTAAGACAGACATACCCCAAGATAGACTAAGAGAAAAGCCTCTTTGTCAGGTTGTTGAGTGAATGCCTTCTGCAGACTTGATGTGACTGAACGATCTGGGAAACCAGAGGCAGCCATCAATGTATGGCAGAAAAAAGGAAAGACAAACTGGGAGCAACATGCCTAAAGGAGGAAGGGCGGGTAGGATGCGGAGCCTTGTGACAGGCCAGGCTAATACAAGGAGGAAAGGGGGGGAGGTGCCGAGGGGAGGGGTCAAGTGCATGAAGGGGGGGTGGGAACATGAACGCTGAAAATGAGTAAATGAAGTTCAAGACCCACACAAAATATAAGGGGGGTTTTGAGTTTTTGAGCCAGAATTCCAACAGCTTGTTTATCAGCACAATGTGAGACAGGGAGGACAGAGTGAGGAGCTAGGAATCATGGGAGTCGTAGTCAGCACCGCAGCTCAACGCCTTCCCACAGAAGCTGATGGTCTTTGGAAATTGAAATGATCTGATTCATTTCTTGTTCCTGTGCCAGTACATAGTGCCAGAAATCAATATTTTGTATTCAGGACATTTTCCAGGGTAATAATAATATCTAGCTTCACTAGATACTGGATTTGTTTTCCTTTGTCCTGCCTTGCATAGTAATTCATGAACATTGGGGGAGTAAGGAATGCCTGGGTACATCCCAGGTGGCCAAAGCAAAGAAGCCACTAAAGAAAGAACTCTCTAACTATTGAGAAAGAAAAATGATCTTTAACTATTGATGTTAAGCCACAGTACAATACACAGGACAAATCCTAGTATTGAGGTTGTTTTCTGCAAAGATACAGGATTTTGGATTAATCTGCACACAACTCTTAACATGATCAAGACATTAAACTGCTAACTGATGAATGATGTGGAAGATTAATTATTATGCATATATATTATATATGACAGATGCATAAATATATTCTATTTGCATAAATTAGGTTTATTAAATAGGTGTTAAATATGTAGGATTTGTGTATATGATATGCAGGCTGGATACTTTGCTCTGTCTAGGACTTGGGGAAACATGTGGTTAAAAGTGACTTTAGCTTGTCTCCTCTCCTTCAGAACTCTTGCCAGCAAATCCTTGTTCTCCTTTTGGTCCCAGGCCCAAATGGGAATTCTTTAGATTAGGTGTCCGATGGTCATAGGAGTTGGAGCATTATGATGAGAACCAGATGTCAGAAGATCATAAAGGGCCCCACCAACTGTGTAACTCTGTCATACCTTGGAACGTGCACACAAGTGTACGTTGTCTGTGTATCACCTACAAGCTTGTAATAAACTATTAGAATTAATATACTGGTTTCCTAGAGTGTTTATAATTAAGAAATTAGAATTAAGTGGACTCAACCCGTCAAACCTGAGAAATGGAAAAGATTTATCCGCAACAATGACATACAGCATATCTGCAAATTATAAACACATCGTTAGGTTACTATAAAACAATCATTGTTAATGAAAGCTTCAAAATGATGACAAAACATATACAAAGCTTGTAAGTGTCCTGAAAGTCAAACTAAAGACCTTAATTTCAAAAGTTATTGTGTAATCATAAAATATGTATAAATGTAGGGGAGAGTGGGGTAAATTGTAATTTGACAAACGTACACTATTTTCACCATGTGACCATATATTCATAAGTGTGTACCAAAAGCTTTTTGTCCAAAGAAACCTAGTTAAAAGAGCGTTTCACCAAAAAGTTAAGATTTTTGCAAAGCTGTAACATACTGTAATGTAGCCAATGAGAACCAATTTCTAACTGGCATTGTTTATATTATATTTAATTCAACTTTAATGTCATTGAACATGTACAAGTACAGTACAAACAAATGAACAGGCTGACATTTTGGAAGAAACCTAAAGAGCACCCAGGCTCAGGTGGGTGACCAGTCCTCGTCTGGCTGTACCGGGTGAACATATTGTAATAATTAATAAATGCATGTGGGCTGAGTCCAGAGTCTATTTAATCCTAGTCCAGATCAGAAGCATGACCAGATGGACAAGGACAGGGACAAAGGGGGGGGGGGGGGGCAGCTGAAATCGCCAGGTATCAATTTGAAAGTCAGGTATATGAATGTTTAACCAAAGCAAGTGTATCAAACTCTAAAGATGTGTCCCAAATGTTGGTGAATGACCACTGTAAGAGTTTATGCCTAGTTTTACAAAAGATTAGTCCTCAGTTGCTAAGCTAGGCATTTTCTTCCAACATGAAGGCTGTGGGGAAAACTGAGCCAACTGCTATGGGGTTAATTGAACCAGTGGTTCACTTTGCCTTACTATTTGATAAGTCAAGTCTCTGGTGTATCAAATATGATTGTAGTGTAAAACTGCATACCTGACAATTAATTTCTTATTTTGATTATTGTAGGAAAACTGTCATGACTAGGATACTCACACACTGGCTGCTTTTAGAACACTTGGATCTTGGGCAAATAGGCTGATCTGATTGGTCAAAATTGCTGGATCAGAATTGGGCTGCTGTTTAGATGAATCAATTAAAATAACAATAGCCTTGGCCAATTAGTAGATCGTTTCAGTGGAAAAGACTTGCCCAATGTTAATTATGCTGTTTTTAACAGAGATTATAAGTAGACCGTGTGTGTAATAGTGTGTGCCTAAAGCTTTCTTTCCCAATAAACCTAGTTAAAACACAGTTTCCCCAAATAGTTAAGATTTTTGGGAAGCCATAACATATTGAAGTGAAGTAGAAATTAACTAGATATTCAACTCCTAAAAGTATTAAAACTTTATCTGGTTGTTTAATGTTGCTAAAAGTAACTTTTAAGAAAATAACCAAGACTGTTTGGAATGGCAGAATGCATTATGAAAAATATTTGATAAACAAACAAATCATTTCCAATTGCTTTCACGTTTTTTATTTGGAAAAATAAGTATTTACTAGGTTCAATTGATCCCTAACCTGGGGATACTTTTTTTTAGCCATCCTATTTTCAAGAACATTCTTGTCATTTCACCTGACAAGTGTAGATTTGTATGTTTCACTTGTGTCTCATTACTCCTTCTCTAGAGGACAACGTAAGTAAAAACACTCTCCTCTATATACAGCTCCGGAAAATGTTAGGGCACAAATACAAGGTTTTGAATGTGGAACAGAAGGGTTAAAATTAAGAGACCACTGCAAATTGAATGCTTCTGTTCCTCACTGTTTCAACTTTTTTGGAAAGGAAAGAAAAACGTGCAGAGGTCTCTTTATTTTTTCCGGAGCTGTATGTTTGCAGCTGTTCAAGCTTTAAAAACAATCCCTCATGTCCAAAAATCTGGTTAACATTCTTCATTCTCCTGTGATTTTAGTCAGCAAACGTGGGACGGGCCATTCCACTATTCACTTTCTTTCTTGTGTCTGCAAAATAAATTGGGTCCCAGTTGCACAACAACGACCCTCCCCCTATGAAAGAGAAAAATGGGTGGATCCCCAAAAAAACATTTAGAGGTTGAGAGTGGTACTTTCTTGCTAGTACTTTGTGTGAGTGTGAGTGTAAAAGACACAACAGCAAAGAGCAGCCTTCAGAACTGGCAGATGTGCTTAGAAAGAAATCATGCCAACACGAATGATTTCAGCACTTGATGCCTGGAAGAGGAACAGAGCCTTTCCGAGGAAAAAAGCTAAAGACCCGAAAATATGTCCTCGTCTACTGTAAGTAAATAAATACTGTTAATATGACATTTGGAGAAGCTTGTTAAATTATGTTTAATATGGTGGTGAAAGTTTCCTGTTCTTAAACTTAAGAAAAAACACTGTAATTGAATAAACTATTTTATTTATTATAATATATTAAATTGGAGCCTAATCTATTGCATTTCTCAAAATACTCCAAAATGTTAATTGGAGAACCATTCACATCAATGACCAAAAACTAATACATTTTTTAACAATATATTGTTTCCATTTTGACTACATTATACATTAGATGATAGTCCAGGGCAAAAATGGTAGGATGTTAAATTGAAACCTATTCCTTTTTAAGTTCTTGATTGGTTTAGGACTATTTAAACTTCGCTCAAAGAAACCCTCTTGTGACCTGAAAACATGTGTGCTGCCTTTGTTTGGCATTGCCCCTGCCTCAGCCTCACAACTGAACACACTACAGTCTCTCTCGTTTCAGCCAGTAATAAGCTCCTCCTCAATTCAGGCTAATGGTGGCTTTATTTTAATTCTCGCTAATAGTTAGAGCCCTTTTCACACGGTACTCCATCAGAGGTCTCTGTTGGCAGTCAAGCTAACCACTTGACTGATTGGCACTCATAAAAATTCACTTCTCCCGCAAACTGTTTTTGCATGTTAAGGGGTTGCCTGCATACAGTCAGGGGAATTTCACCCAAATATGATTTTTGGTTGAACTACAGGGCCTACCCTTTGGTCATCCCACCATGCTGCATTACCACCACCCATTTAAACTTCTCATATTAAAAATGGAGGTGATGGGGATTTTGTCCTGGTGAATCGTAGGCAGAACACAAGGCGCAGAGCAGTGGAAGAGCGACATTCCTTTTCATTCTCTTTCCCAACAACAAAAGAAGAGGTACACCACAAACGAATAGACTCAAAGGCTCTATGGGTCAAATAGGGTCCTCAATAAGAGGCAACATGGGACAGCTGCCTCTAACCAAAAAGGGAGTGCAGAGATGCCAGCAGGCACCTCTGTGGTCAGGCCCTAACTATGGCCCCCAGGCACATAGAGATGCCTAGAGGCCCCAAGCCACTATTCATTTAGGTTTATCTTTTTTAAAACCTCTTAGTCTTATTGAGATCCTCATTGGTGAAAATAGAGTTTTTTGCAGATAGGTCGCTCGGCTGGATTTAAAAACCTGCCATTGTACAGTGCCGGCTCAACATTTTGGGGGCCCTAATCTAAATTTGATATGGGCCCCCCTCTACCCTAGGAGTCAGGGGTCCTCATGTGGTGAGGCACCAGGACGATTGGACCACCTGAGGCCAATTCAGTTAATCTTAAAACAATGTTTTTGAATTATGTAATGTCAAGCATCATATTTAATAATCGTCTCCATCCTACAGCCCACTGCTGAGAGACCCAGGTGTGGTGGAATCTCTGACCAAGCAGAAAGCCAAGATGGCCACCCTGTTACCTCCCGCAGGCACCCCAGTGTTCCGCCGCTTCACCCCAGACTCGCTGGTGGAGATCCAAAGGCGGATGGCCGAGGAAGCAAAGGAGCAAGACATCAAGTTAGCTCTGAACAACAAGGTAGCAGAGGAAGACCTGCCAAAACCATCTGTTGATCTGGAAGCCGGCAAGACCCTGCCATTTATTTATGGAGACCCACCACCAGAGCTTCTCAACACACCTCTAGAGGAACTGGACCCCTTCTACAAGTCACACAAAGTAATAATATCATTAATGCTCTTTAACAGATACGTTTCTCCAAAGTGAGAAATGCCACATGTACTATATGTGAGTCAAGCACGAGTCTTTTGTTCTGATCATATCCACACGCTTACAGAGCCCATATTATTTACCAGGTGTATATTATTAAAACTGTGATGAAAACGTACTGTATATGTCACGGTCAGGGCAAGATCATGATGAAGGCAGCTTTTTAATTGCTGGTTTTGTGTCTTCCAGACCTTTATTGTCATCTCCAAGGGGAATATAATCTCCAGGTTCAATGCTAAGCCGGCCTGCTACATCCTGTCGCCGTTCAATCTTATAAGGAGAGGAGCCATCAAAATTCTGCTACATTCATATCTTTTACATAGAATCATACTGTTGTGCTAGGATTGAGAAGTATGCCTAAGTAATGCACGTTTGATACAGTCCAGCGTGTGGTTATGAATTATATTATGTTTTATAGTGTGTCCACCTCCAATATACATGCTATGTTACTACGGCCATGTACATTTGGGGGTTGGCATATCAGCTACGTCGACGTGCTGTATTTTACACGTTTCCCTAGATTTGATGAACGATTCAGTTTATTTCCTTAACGCAGACACGTTTTTTTGTATGTTGATCAAGATAACGATCCTGTTCAACTGTATGTTAATGGAGATGTCTGATTCCTCCACACTGTAAGTTGGCCTGATTTCTTCAATACATTGATGTGAGAATGTTTCCTGTTCATCGTCACATTGACATTCAAATCTTTGGGTCTAGTCTTTTTTCTGAATGGCACTCCATGAAGAATATACTAAATATTATGTTTTCATTCTACATTTTTTTCATTTATCATACTAGCAGAGTTAAATTGAAGCGCAAAAAACATTTCACCAAATAAAATGTAATTAACCTTCTTCTACTCTTGATGGATTGCAGATATGTCTTCATTGGGATCTATACCTTTGAGGCAGCCATTAAAGTGTTGTCCAGAGGCTTTTGTGTTGGACAATTCACATTCCTTCGAGATCCATGGAACTGGCTGGATTTCATGGTGATAATCATGGCGTGAGTACTGGGAGAGGATTGGTGGTCGCACGTCAACACAGAAACATTTGGCACAGAGCCAGGTGTTAGAGTGACTGCAAGTAGTTGTGTTTCATGGCTGAGGTCAAAAGTCAGGAGGTTAACTACATCTCCAATGGCTTAATGCATTTGACCCTTGCCTTTCCCTCTCCTTCCTCCAGTCCCCAGTGCCTCATATTGACTTTCCCCTCACCTCTCTCCTCTCTACCTCTAAATTCCTCTCTCATCCCTATACCTCACTCTCTTTTCTGCCTCTGTCTTCTCTCAACCGCTCTCTCCTCTACCTCTGTCTCTTCCATCTCAACTTCTCCACGTACCTCTCTCGTCTCACTCTCTCAGTCTCTACTTGTCTCTCTCTACTTTACTGTCCCTGTTTCCCTCCATCTCCTTCCCTCCTGTCTCTAACTCTTCTCTTTCCCTCTCTTTTTCTCTCCTAGTGCTCTTGTCAAGTGTTCTTGCCTCTCATCACGAGGTCTCACTGAATGAAAATATTCGTCCACTTACAAAAGCAGGTCACACATCACAGTCTGAGTCTATTCATAGGTGCTCGCTGTGTAAATACTATCCCTGCACATCAGAGTAGTGACTGTTGGTATGTGGCATTAAATCATCTACTTAATTTCAGTCAGGAGTGGTTATGTGCCTGAGACAGAAGCACAATAACAGATTTTTCAGCCTACCGTCTCAAGGATTTCAACCAGTGGTTGTTTGTTGGTATCTGCCACCTCAGCCTTTGCTTTACGATGTGCAAACTAGCCACTGTGTAAACGTAACACCACACAGTTGATCCAGACAGTTTAAATCATGTTTAATTTATGACTCGCATAATTAAGGGACATTACATATTTAAGGATCCTATCCTGTCAAAATATGTGCTTCTGTGGTGGAGCCCAATGTGATCTATTTTCTGTCAAGTGTGTTTCTCAATGTGATCATTCATCAAAAGTAAAATGTTGGCTGGTGAGCCAAAACCACATTATGAGGTTTGTCTCAAAGCGGTCAAATAACATTTCACTCTACTACTAGCATAAAGACAAGCCTAAATGGCCAGACGGCATCTTTAAGATAATGTTTGAAATATATTTATCTACAAAATTGTTTGACTGCCTGAGATATTCGTCATTGGCTATTCTTCCCCATCGGTCCGTCTATCAGTTTGCAATGATTTGTGGTCTGCTTTAGACACATGCAGTAGTATATCCCCGACTCTAAACTACCCTTGATTAACTAATACTACACATGTCTCATTCGGTAAGGAAAGATGGGGAAAAGACAAGTGGTGTTATTGTTTGAATGCAGTCTAGTAAACGTTAGAGGCATTACTCTTCTGTCTCCCTTTAAATAGATCTCCATAGAGTAACGTATAGGTCACACTTAAGCCTCACACAGCAGGTTTAATGATAATACTGATCTTTGGCTTCAGACCGAGAACTGTTGCCCCAAGCTAAATATATCTTCTGCTAAACCATATCTTTTACACTAGCAACTGTCTTATCCTCCATATTAGAAAAAAACAATGTGTCATCGAACTTAAAAAGACTCATTTCATTTTCGACTTTCATCTCACCGTTGTAATGCATTGTTCTGTTTTGTGCTCGGCAGGTTCATCACTGCCGTGGTCCACATGTCGGGCTTCTGGATGTTCACTGCCTTCCGAGTCTTTAAAATAATCCCTCTAGTTCCTGGTACGTGTCACTTAAGAAAGTCCCAGTCCCACTGGGGTCTGCCTGTGACCAGCTGCTCTGGGTCTTCTCGTGTCTGGTGTTATATGTGGCCCTTGCCTCAGTGGTATGGTCTTATTTCATGCACCATCGAACAACTCAATGAGGATGCAATTGTCTGTTATTTATTATGAACACTGTAAGCATCACTTTTGAAAAGGGCTTGTACATTATGAAACACTGAGAAAAAATACATCAAAAGCATGTGTCCTCTAGTTTTCTTAAATGCCCAACCTGTTATGAGAGTTTTTCCTGGCACCCAGTCTAATACACTGCTCCAAAAAAGTAAGGAAACACTTAGATCTGGTCTCCAATAAGGAAATTAAAGATGAGGCTGGGCATTGTCCTGCACCAGGAGGAGCCCCGGTGATTGGCAAAATTACGATAACAATGATGTCGTCCAAAGATTAAGCTGTACAAGTGACTCTGCTTGTACAGCTTAATTGCTAGTCGACGTTACAAATCAGTTTCAAATAAATGGGATCTGAGCGCGTGGCTGTGGTACGTTTATTAGGCCCTTTAGCAGGGAGAGCTGGTGCCACGTACCGCATGCTCCCTTACATTTTTTGAACAGTGTATATTTATAATTAGAATAATTGTTTGTATCTACTTTGGGGTTTAGGTTGTAAATAACTGCTGATTTTTTAAATTTATTTACATTTTTTAGGTCTTAAGAATGTTGTGAGTTCTATCATCCAGTCAGGGAAGAAGCTGGCTGGGGCGATGATGATAAATCTGTTCTGCCTGGCTGTGTTTGCCATGCTCGGATTGCAAATGTTCATGGGAAATCTACGGCAGAAGTGTGTTCGCTGGTCTATAAATGCCACTACGGACATAGGCAACGACACATGGGACTACAATGAGTACATCAACAACTACGGTATTTCAACAACACATTAATACGTGTTTTAAATAGTTCTATTGAACACACCAATGGGCACAAACTGAAAACAAAATGTAAACAAAAAACATCCATAAAATGGCCACCTCCCCCAGGGTGGTCATGTTTTAACAAAACACTGTCTCTGATAATTGATTATGACCATATTCTCTCTGCTAAAATTTACAAATTATTTCTCTATACCAAACAAAAATATTCTCAATTAAGTGACAGACCAGATAAGCTTCTGTCTGGACCCCTGTGTAGACTTGAGAGTGGATGAATGAGTCGTTGGGTCAAATCTGCCAAATGTACTCTGTTCTCCCAAAGACATCAATAACAGATTTCGCCTATTGTCCAATTCCGTTTACATGTCAAAAGTGACCTTAATTCCAATTACAATATGACATGAGGAGAAGTAAAAGTTAGTTGTTGAAAAAAGAGATGTAGTCAGTGCTTCATTAGGTACAATGAGGTGTGCCTGTGTTGGAATTTAAGAGACTCTGGAATGGAATGGCTGCCATACAATGTAGAGATGCTGATTTACAAAATATTAGGAGGTCTTCTTAATTTTTTCCAGAGCTATATATATATATATATATATATATATATATATATAAATAAAATAAAATAAAAAATATATATATATTTATATAAAACATTTATTTATTTATTTTTTTACTTGGTTGGCTTATAGTAAACACAGGAAATTATTAAACACTTTTTTATATTTAACTATCCTTATAAATAATTTACGTTTTACACTTGCCGTTGTTGGAGTTCCATATGTTGCTTATGTATTGGAACAGTTAAACCACTGTTACGGTTAAACAACTTCCATACAATACAAATGCAAATTGGGCAACATAACATTTATTATCACTGAAGTGGCAGAAAAAATTCCATTCCGGTTGAACATTCGTTTGCCTGGAAGTAATGGAAGATGATTCAAGATCAACTTGATTGTCCAACAGGCACAATATTCTGTCTAAACGCAAGAGCAACAACGGTGATTAGTTAAATACGATAACAATGATGTAGTCCAAATATTAAGCTGTACACGTGGGCTAAATAGCGCACCTCAGCCGTCCGCTGCACAAATCGCTAATCGACGTTACATATCAATTTCAAATGAATTGGATCTGGGCGCGTGGCTTTGGTTTATCGGGACCTTTAGCAGAGAGAGATGGTGCCACAGCCGGCTCCAGGCATGAGCAATGTAAGCGGTCGCTTATGTTTCGTATTAACGTTCATGAATTAGCAAAACCTAGCAACCCCTACAAAATATAACCATCATTTTAGTTTTGCTATAATTGCTATCGCCGGCATTGTTTTGTTAAGCAACCTCAGTCAATAAGTCCTGCCATCCCTCTTGTTAGTAACTAAATCTGTGACTACAAAATCCCAAAATGAACTGTGCTCTACTCGTGATGCCCTCTGTTTTCCTCCAGTAAACTACTACTACCTTCCGGGGAAGAAGGACGCTCTACTTTGTGGAAACACTTCAAATTCCGGGTATGTGTTTTTAGGATGTCAAGGTTAAGCTTCATAGCCTTGCCCTGTCTCGTTTTTATTCTGACACAGTTTTCTCCTAAATTTGGTAATATACCGTTTCTAATTAAAGCCCTTATTGTAGCCACTCCCATTGGACATCGGCAGAGTCAATTTTGAGATGTCTCTTAGAAACAACTTAAAAACGTTCTACCTTGTTAGAGCTAAAAGGGCCCCATGTCAAGACAATTAACTGACTCCTCCCCCCAACACAGACAGAGCTCGCCCGTTTGCGGCACGCGTAAGTTGAATACATTAGTCTGATGGCGCAAGTTTAGCTAGCTAAATAAACATGACTGAGACTCAATAAACAATATTTAAGTATGTATTTTTTAAGAAACAAGTAAAAACAATATTCAGAATATTGCTCTGTACCTCTGTGCACTGCATCTATTAAATTGAATAGGATTATTAGTATGCATTGCTACCCTCTTGACGTTGAGATGAAGAAGCAGTGGTTAGTGCACATACGCTGGGACCACTACACTATATTCCAGTCCAATCTAAAGTATGCAGCAGGCATTTCAACAAAGATCAGCTAGGTCAGGGCTGGCCAGACCTGTTCCTGAAGTTCTGCCGTCCTGTGGGTTTTCTCTCCAACTCTCATATAGCACATCTGATTCCAATAATTGCGCAGTAAAAGAGGAGTTTCCCCGATTCCCTCATCCTTTCACTTGACGGAGAAGTCAATTATCGTCACCTCCATTGACAGTCATTGTATCAATGTCATTGGCGAATGAAGGAAAAATGAACGTTGTGGTATGAATTGAAATAGCTTTGGCAGTGTTAAGTTTGTCTTCGGTCTCACTCGCAATTGCTCAATTATTATGACTATTCCAAGTAGTACGGTATTATAATACCTATTGCTGACAAATAAGCCATTAAACTTCATTAGAAACTTTAGTCAGTTTAACGTTGCTTAATGGTGTCTAGCTAAATATTCAAACAAGGCATTATGTTAATGCGTGACAAAATTATCTTATGTTGAGATGCAATTGTATGACGAGAAGGTGTGTCCCAATCGGCCCCAATACTGGCCTACTAGCTGACTATATACTAAGCAGTAGGTACTTCACCATCATGCACAAAGTATGTACTTTTGAGATTTGAGATTCATGATTGGTCTAGATCATGACTACAGTGCCGTCCCTGAACCAGCTTGACTGGATGTCATTTCATGAAAACGAGTACCTTCGTAATGGTTTTTGTATGTCGATACACACATCTTGAATCCGTTCTATAACCAGAAATGCATCCTAATGTGCATCGGAGTGAAGTCTTTGATTGGCCATTTTAGTTAGGTATCCCTTTCACCCTGTAACACAGGGAATGTGATGTCCTCACTCAATCCCAGCCCTGATTTGGACCAATCAAACCAAGCCCTTCCAGGCATGGAGTTATTTAATCAGTGCATCAGACAGTATTGGAATATTTGGCTATAATGATATTTATGGACAACATAATTGTGACAGCATAACATGTAGACATACCACTTATTGTTTTGAAGAAGAATACATATACCCCAATCTTATATGTAATACTATTATGCCCATAGAAAAAAATGGTGCAAATATGGGAGGTCCCTTACCAGGCAAAAGGGAATTTTACTTTAACCCCTGCATGGGAGATGTACAAAGTTGCTATTAGTTCGCGGCCAAATACCTATAGTAGGAAACCAAATGTATTAAATAATAATATTCCTCCTGTTATCCCACATGGCACCTTCTCATAATTGTTCCAATTACAATAAAAATATCACTAATTCAGAACATAGGTAATTTAATATTCCTGTAGAACTGTAAAAAAGAGTGATATAATTTGAGCTTCAGAAACAAGTGTTTACATGAATGCGTGGCTGGGCTTATTTTGCTGGAGAAGTGTTTTTTTTTAAATGTAGTTTATTGACATATCGAATTTGACTGTCCGACATCAGTTTCAGCATGCATTTAGTCTCCGTCTAGTGTGGCCTCTGGTTACCGAGGAGAGTGGGCGTGAACTACGGGAGATGCGCGAATGGAGTGAGTGGGCGGGAATTGCAGTCGGACTGGTGGCTGTTGTGCCGCCGATTAGGGGTGCCTGAGGACGTCAGCCAATTGCCACACAGGAGGGAGGTGGCCAATTGTTAAAATGCTGCCTCAAATTCAAGTGCTGTCCTAGGCAGCTGCCTGATCTTGCCTAATGGGATGGCCGGCTGTGAATGCATGGCTCTCCATGGGGACACTTGGGCTAATCTGAGAGTCGATTCGAACTCTGGTCTTCCAATGATGCCCTGTCTCTGTTAACCATGCAATAAATATGGTAAAAATAATTGGCATTCATATATTTTAATGATGACTTTTTGTAACTCTCTTTGAATTTGTCATGCAACTTGGACTTTTGACAGACTATGCCCTGAAGGATACACTTGTTTAAAGGCTGGTCCGAATCCCAACTATGGATATACAAACTATGACAGTTTTGGATGGGCCTACCTCTCCCTGTTTCAACTCATGACACGGGATTTCTGGGAAAATCTTCTTCAACTGGTAAGTACACGTCACATGCTTACAACAACCGAAATGTACGATTTACCAAAATAGCTAACAGTAAAATGTGCTGATGTCCATATAGCACCTGAGTGAGTCCTAGGAGTTGAATGATTGAGGAGTGCTTTTTTGATTTCTTTTTTCCTCTCTTTTCTTCAGACTCTTCGCTCGGCAGGGAAAACCTACATGATCTTCTTTGTGGTGGTGATCTTCCTGGGTTCGTTCTACTTGATCAACCTGATCCTGGCTGTGGTGGCCATGGCGTATGCAGAGCAGAACGAGGCCACTATGGCCGAAGCAAAAGAGAAGGAGGTGGAGTATGCCAAGATCATGGAGCAACTGAGGGAACGGAAAAAGATGAAGGTCAGCAAGGCTCTGTCATTTTTCTGTTTGAGCTGTTTTAAAGAATTGCTTGAAATTAGAGCCTGTGTGGGTGTTATGATACTTGGCACAGCTTGGTTTGGTCAAGCTCAGCTAGGCTCTGCTGTTTTTAGAAGTTGGGTTTCTATTGTTTTTCTTTGTCCTAGGGTTCCGCTGTGCTAAGGAGGTCCAGTGAACACAAAGAGAGTAAAGATCAGATGGAAGAAGCAGACAAACAGAAGACACCCATTTCACCCAGAGTCTACAACCAAGATGACTTAGATGGTAACTGTCACAAATCAAAGGGAATATACAAGAAACCAAGTCCTAAAATAATACTTGTTTTGAACTGAGATGGGAATGTATATGTATAGGACCTTGATTCTCTTATCTGTGTTGGAATAAGCTCATGTAAGCAAAAAAATGTAAATGAAAAAACATTGCGTAGCTGTTACTCTAAAAATCATAGTCTGTTACTCTAATGTTAAAATGGATAAACATCTTCCTAGTCCTTTACTATAATGTTAAGATTGATAAGCAGCATTCTAGATTTGTACTTTGATGTTCAGCTCGACAAACAACTTCCTAGTTCTTTACTACAACAGATATGGAGGTGGAACCGAGGCCCTGCTCCCCTTGTTGGTACAAGTTTTCAGACATCTTCTTGAAATGGAACTGCTGTGTGCCTTGGGTGACCTTCAAGAAGTGGATGTATCTCATAGTGATGGACCCATTCTTTGACCTGGGCATCACCATCTGTGTTGTTCTCAACACCTTTTTGCTCGCCATGGAACATTACCCAATGACAATAGATTTTGAGGATGTGCTGAGGGTTGGCAACTTGGTGAGTTACCTTATGCTGCACTTCTTCAACATTTCAGTAGCCTTGACAAGGATACCATGAAAAACAATCAATTTGGTTTATGAGAATCTGCGCGTCACACAGTTTAAGGTAATTCAATACCCCCCATCTCTTATACAGGTCTTTATTGGGATCTACACAGTAGAGATGCTGCTGAAAGTCATTGCCTTGGATCCATACTACTACTTCCAGAGCGGGTGGAACATCTTTGACAGTATGATTGTGGCCTTCGGCCTGATGGAGCTGATGTTGGCTGACGTTGAGGGTCTGTCTGTGCTCCGATGCGTCCGTCTGGTGAGACTCCCTTCACTCACAGTTTAGAATTCTCTTGTTTAATGGAACTGAGTCGTGAGAATCCACTGTGGTGGATCATTACGTTTCTATTAAAGCGTGATTTTACGATCTCCAATAATTTGGTAATTCATAACTAATCTGTTTAATCTGTTGGTATTTTATAATTAAAAAAAACAAATACATGAACTACAGTTGAAAAGTTTGGGTTCACTTAGAAAAGTCCTTGTTTTCCATGCAAACAAAAATGGGTAAATACTGTTACCATAGCCAAAAGATTAGAAATATGGTTATAAAAACATGTTTTATTGAAATGATAAGTGTGTCCTTCAAACAAAGAATCCTCAATCGGCAGCAACTACAGCCCTAAAGACCTAAAGGCATTCTAGTTGTCAGTTTGTTGAGATTATCTGTAGAGATTTCACCCCATGTTTCCTGAAGCTCCTCCCACAAGTTAGATTGGCTTGATGGGCATTCTTACATACCATAGAGTCAAGCTGCTCAATTGGGTTGAAACTTGGTGACTGTGCTGGCCAGTCCCTTATAGACAGAATACCAGCTGACTGCTTCTTCCCTAAATAATTCTTGCATAGTTTGGAGCTGTGCCCTGGGTCATTGTCCTGTTGTAGGAGGATATTGGCTCCAATCAAGCGCCATCCACAAGCATGACATGGCATTGCAAAATAATTTGTGATAGCTTTTCTTCTTCAAGATCAAGTTCTCTTGCCCTTGTAAATTATAATTTTTTGGTCCAGTCTGAGATATGGCTTTTTGCATCTCTGCCTAGAAGGGCAGCATCCCAGAACTACCTCTTCACTGTTTGTGTTGAGACTGGTGTTTTGTGTGTACTATTTAAGGAAACTGCTAGTTCAGGTTCTGTGAGGCATCAGTTTGTCAAACTCGACACACTAATGTAAACGATCTATTAAAAATCTGTCACTTTCATCTACAATTGTCATCTATAATAGTCATCTTCAATAGTCATTTACAGTATGAACATAGTGAATCACTGTTATTTTTATAAGCAAAAAAAGTGCCACAGAACCTAAAAGAAATAAGCACATCAGAATCAGAAAGAGATTTATTGCCATGTAAACTAAGATTTTTTCTGGCCATTGGAGCAACAATTTAAAAGAAAGGAAGAAGCGAAGTAAAAACAAATAGCATCAGTTGGCTGAGCATAAAAATAATAGAGTGTATTAGTCATTTACTTCAAAATAACTAAAAAGTATATGTAAGGAGCAAGATTCTGTCCAGTTGAGGGTTGTGTAGGTATGTTGGAAGGGTTTTTATATATATAAAAATAACAGTAAAATACACAGAAATATGGAATAAATAATAAAACCTGGATGTTTTTGATGATAAACCTCCTATTTAACACCAGTTGCATTCAATGAAACAATATTTTTTTATTCTGAAGAATTACAGTAGGCTTAATCAATTCAGGAGTAACTTGAATGATACGTCTTACTGTTTTTTTGGGGCAGATGCGTGTTTTCAAGCCTTGCAGATTCTGGATTGCATTCAAGAGGTTGCTAAAAATCATCGGTGACTTCATGAGGACCCTGGGGAACCACACCTTGCTCCTGGCCATCATCGTCTTTTTCTTTTCTATGTTGGGCGTGCAAATGTTTGGGAACAGCTATGCAGACTGCGTGTGTAAGATCTCAGAAGACTGCACACTGCCCCGGTGGCACATGCATGACTTCTTCCATGCTTTCCTGATCATCTTCCGGGTGCTTTGTGGCGAGTGGATCGAGACCATGTGGGACTGCATGGAGGTGGCCGGCCAGGGCATGTGTCTGATCTTCTACCTGATGGTCATAGTCATTGGAAACCTAGTGGTGAGTGATGGATTTAATAACGGTTGGGCACTTCATGAGTAACTTAACAGTTGTTAATAAGAAGAAAAACAGTGTTGCCATCATCGTCATTTTATCAAATGTACTTTCACAGACGGCAAATCTGTCATAAGCCAGCAGAGTCAGTCTGGAATGGCTGTCCATGTTAATGAGAGCTTGCAAAAGCTTGGTGGCATCCCCTTAATATTTACTAGCTACTAAACCTTATACTGCATCTGAGATCTGTTTGTTGCCTGTGTTAAATATTTGCCTTTTTAAATGGGGTACAATGTTTTCAAGCCTTTGTAATGCACTTCGATCCACAGCTCCTATTGAGGATGCATTGAGTAGATGAAGAGCTGGACATCAGCCCCAAAACGACCCTTCAAAATATTACTATGTGAAAGACAAAGGGAGCAATAAGTACAAGTACTGAGTGATTAAATGTTACTCCATCCTTCCACAGCTGTTGAACCTCTTCATGGCCTTGCTGCTGAGCTCCTTCAGGGGGGAGGACATGACGGATCTGGAGGGGGACAGGGAGAGGAACAACCTGCACATTGCAGTCAGGAGGATCACCAAGGGCTTTAACTGGACCAAAGTCTACATCGTTAAACAGTTCCGGAATATTGTCGGAAAGCGGACAAACGGATGTGGTGGTCATGACGAACATGGCTCTCATAAGGATATTAAAGACCATACTGAGGTACCAATGCATTGAAAAGTGATAAAAGTAACTGCAACCATGTAACTAAGTTGCAAAGTGAACACACAAGGCTATTGAATATCTAAAACTCACCCGAAGGAAACACTGT